>JALJCO010007078.1:0-36892 GCA_023101725.1 Atherinomorus stipes
GATGACGAGACATTCGCAGGCTGTAGTTTAATTCACCGTGACACCTGGACACGAGACGTTTATGGACTGTAGTTCAAGTTCAAACATTTTATTTTACTAAAGCACTCTTACACTGACAAAGACAGATCAAAGGTGCTAACACAACAATAAGACATAATAAAAAATAAAAGAATAAACAGCAGAAGAATCTAAAAACAGTAAAAACAAATATGAAAAATAATAAAAATCAAACTAAAAGACTATTAGGAGCTAAGTACTAAAGGCTCTGTGAAATAGAAATGTTTTCAGTAATGTTTTAAAAGTAGCAAGGGACTCAGCAGACCTGATTGATGGTGAGTAAAGCGTTCCAGAGAGGGGGCGCAAACACAGAGAAGGCTCTCCCCACCTTTTGTTATATAACGGGGCTTCGGTTCAACAAGCAAGTTGGCAGATGAGGATCTTAAGGATCTGGGGGGGACATAGCGGATACATAAGTCTGAAATATAAGGGGGGCAAGATCATGTAACTGCCTTAAAGACAAGCAGGAGAGATTTGTATTGAATTCGAAATGGCACAGGGAGCCAGTGTAGGCTAGCCAGGATAGGGGTGATGTGGTCACGCTGACGTTTACCAGTCAGTAAGCGA
Organism: Atherinomorus stipes; assembly: GCA_023101725.1. NCBI lineage: Eukaryota > Metazoa > Chordata > Actinopteri > Atheriniformes > Atherinidae > Atherinomorus > Atherinomorus stipes. The sequence continues at coordinate 625 of JALJCO010007078.1, forward strand.
GCTGCCGCATTCTGGGCCACCTGCAGCCTCGATAATAATTTTTTATTAAGGCCTTGGTAGAGAGAGTTACAGTAATCTAATCTCGACATGATCAGCAAGTGGATTACTTTTTCCAGTTGAGGTTTAGGCAGGTATGGCTTGACTTTAACAAGGACCCTCAGGTGGTAAAAAATACTCTTAACCACAGCATTAACTTGTCTATTAAGTTTCAAAGAGCTGTCAATAGTTACCCCCAGACTTTTGACAAAAGGAAGGTTAGATGAGGATGAGGGAAATAGGGAGGCGAGAGCCGATTTTAAACCGTTAGGAACTGTGGTGAGACCAAAGGCAATCACCTCTGTCTTATCTTCATTCAAAAGAAGAAAGTTCTGGGACATCCAAACCTTGAAATCCTCAATGCATTTAACTAAGTTACAAATGGAAAAGTCCTCACAATCAATGGAAATATAGAGCTGTATATCATCTGCGTAGCAGTGATAAGAAACTGTAGTTTAATTCACCGTGACACCAGGATGACGAGACGTTCATGGACTGTAGTTTCATTCACCGTGACACCAGGATGACGGGACGTTCATGGACTGTAGTTTCATTCACCGTGACACCAGGATGACGAGACTTTTATGGACTGTAGTTTAATTCACCGTGACACCTGGATGACGAGACGTTTATGGGCTGTAGTTTAATTTACCGTGACACCAGGATGACGAGATGTTTATGGGTTGTAGTTTAATTCGCTGTGAGACCTGGATGACGAGACGTTCACAGGCTGTAGTTTAATTCACCGTGACACCTGGATGACGAGACGTTCATGGGTTGTAGTTTAATTCTCTGTGAGACCTGATGACGAGACGCTCACAGGCTGTAGTTTAATTCACCGTGACACCTGGATGACGAGACGTTCATGGGTTGTAGTTTAATTCACTGTGAGACCTGGATGACGAGACGTTCACAGGCTGTAGTTTAATCCACCGTGACACCTGGATGACGAGACGTTCATGGACTGTAGTTTAATTCACCGTGACACCTGGATGACAACACGTTCATGGACTGTAGTTTAATTCACCGTGACACCAGGATGACGAGATGTTCATGGGTTGTAGTTTAATTCACTGTGACACCAGGATGACGAGACGTTCATGGACTGTAGTTTAATTCACTGTGACACCTGGATGACGAGACGTTCATGGGCTGTAGTTTAATTCACTGTGAGACCTGGATGACGAGACGTTCACAGGCTGTAGTTTAATTTACCGTGACACCAGGATGACGAGACGTTCATGGACTGTAGTTTAATTCACCGTGACACCTGGATGACGAGACGTTCATGGGTTGTAGTTTAATTCACCGTGAGACCTGGATGACGAGACGTTCATGGACTGTAGTTTAATTCACTGTGACACCAGGATGACGAGACGTTCATGGACTGTAGTTTAATTCACCGTGACACCTGGATGACGAGACGTTCATGGACTGTAGTTTAATTCAACGTGACACCAGGATGACGAGACGTTCATGGGTTGTAGTTTAATTCACCGTGACACCTGGATGACGAGACGTTCATGGGTTGTAGTTTAATTCACCGTGACACCAGGATGACGAGACGTTCATGGACTGTAGTTTAATTCACCGTGACACCTGGATGACGAGACGTTCATGGGTTGTAGTTTAATTCACTGTGAGACCTGGATGACGAGACATTCACAGGCTGTAGTTCAATTCACCGTGACATCAGGATGACGAGACGTTTATGGACTGTAGTTTAATTCACCGTGACACCTGGATGACGAGACGTTCATGGACTGTAGTTTAATTCAACGTGAGACCTGGATGACGAGACGTTCATGGACTGTAGTTTAATTCACCGTGACACCTGGATGACGAGACGTTCATGGACTGTAGTTTAATTCACCGTGACACCTGGATGACGAGACGTTCATGGACTGTAGTTTCATTCACCGTGACACCTGGATGACAAGACGTTCATGGGTTGTAGTTTGATCACCGTGACACCTGGATGACGCGACGTTCATGGACTGTAGTTTAATTCACTGTGACACCTGGATGACGAGACGCTCATGGACTGTAGTTTAATTCACCGTGACACCAGATGACCGAGACGTTCATGGGTCGAAGTTTAATTCACCGTGACACCTGGATGACGAGACGTTCATGGACTGTGGTTTAATTCACCGTGACACCTGGATGACGAGACGTTCATGGACTGTAGTTAAATTCACCGTGACACCTGGATGACAAGACGTTCATGGACTGTAGTTTAATTCACCGTGACACCAGGATGACGAGACATTCATGGGCTGTAGTTTAATTCACTGTGAGACCTGATGACGAAGACGTTCATGGACTGTAGTTTAATTTCCCTGTGAGACCTGGATGACGAGACGTTCACAGGCTGTAGTTTAATTCACCGTGACACCTGGATGACGTAGACGCTTCATGGTTGTGTTTAATTCACTGTGAGACCTGGAGACGAGACATTCACAGGGGCTGTAGTTCAATTCCACCGTGACATCAGGATGACGAGACGTTTATGGACTGTAGTTTAATTCACCGTGACACCTGGATGACGAGACGTTCATGGGTTGTAGTTTAATTCACCGTGAGACCTGGATGACGAGACGTTCATGGACTGTAGTTTAATTCACCGTGACACCTGGATGACGAGACGTTCATGGACTGTAGTTTAATTCACCGTGACACCTGGATGACGAGACGTTCATGGACTTTAGTTTCATTCACCGTGACACCAGGATGACGACGTTCATGGACTGTAGTTTCATTCACCGTGACACCTGGATGACGAGACGTTCATGGGTTGTAGTTTAATTCACCGTGACACCTGGATGACGCGACGTTCATGGACTGTAGTTTAATTCACTGTGACACCTGGATGACGAGACGTTCACAGGCTGTAGTTTAATTCACCGTGACACCTGGATGACGAGACGTTCACGGGTTGTAGTTTAATTCACTGTGAGACCTGGATGACGAGACATTCACAGGCTGTAGTTCAATTCACCGTGACATCAGGATGACCAGACGTTTATGGACTGTAGTTTAATTCACCGTGACACCAGGATGACGAGACGTTCATGGACTGTAGTTTAATTCACCGTGACATCAGGATGACGAGACGTTTATGGACTGTAGTTTAATTCACCGTGACAGCAGGATGACGAGACGTTCACGGGCTGTAGTTTAATTCACCGTGACACCTGGATGACGAGACATTCGCAGGCTGTAGTTTAATTCACCGTGACACCTGGATGACGAGACGTTTATGGACTGTAGTTCAAGTTCAAGTTCACTTTATTTCTAAAGCACTCTTACACTGACAAAGACAGATCAAGGTGCTTTACAACAATAAGACATAATAAAAAATAAAAGATAAACAGCAGAAGAATCTAAAAACAGTAAAAACAAATATGAAAAATAATAAATCAAACTAAAAGACTATTAGAGCTAAGTACCAAAGGCTCTGTGAAATAGAAATGTTTTCAGTAATGTTTTAAAAGTAGCAAGGGGACTCAGCAGACCTGATTGATGGTGGTAAAGCGTTCCAGAGAGGGGGCGCAAACACAGAGAAGGCTCTCCCACCTTTTGTTATATAACGGGGCTTCGGTTCAACAAGCAAGTTGGCAGATGAGGATCTTAAGGATCTGGGGGGGGACATAGCGGATACATAAGTCTGAAATATAAGTGGGGGCAAGATCATGTAACGCCTTAAAGACAAGCCAGGAGAGATTTGTATTGAATTCGAAATGGCACAGGGAGCCAGTGTAGGCTAGCCAGGACAGGGGTGATGTGGTCACGCTGACGTTTACCAGTCAGTAAGCGAGCTGCCGCATTCTGGGCCACCTGCAGCCTCGATAATAATTTTTTATTAAGGCCTTGGTAGAGAGAGTTACAGTAATCTAATCTCGACATGATCAGCAAGTGGATTACTTTTTCCAGTTGAGGTTTAGGCAGGTATGGCTTGACTTTAACAAGGACCCTCAGGTGGTAAAAAATACTCTTAACCACAGCATTAACTTGTCTATTAAGTTTCAAAGAGCTGTCAATAGTTACCCCCAGACTTTTGACAAAAAAGGAAGGTTAGATGAGGGATGAGGGAAATAGGGAGGCGAGAGCCGATTTTAAACCGTTAGGAACTGTGGTGAGACCAAAGGCAATCACCTCTGTCTTATCTTCATTCAAAAGAAGAAAGTTCTGGGACATCCAAACCTTGAAATCCTCAATGCATTTAACTAAGTTACAAATGGAAAAGTCCTCACAATCAATGGAAATATAGAGCTGTATATCATCTGCGTAGCAGTGATAAGAAACTGTAGTTTAATTCACCGTGACACCAGGATGACGAGACGTTCATGGACTGTAGTTTCATTCACCGTGACACCAGGATGACGGGACGTTCATGGACTGTAGTTTCATTCACCGTGACACCAGGATGACGAGACTTTTATGGACTGTAGTTTAATTCACCGTGACACCTGGATGACGAGACGTTTATGGGCTGTAGTTTAATTCACCGTGACACCAGGATGACGAGATGTTTATGGGTTGTAGTTTAATTCGCTGTGAGACCTGGATGACGAGACGTTCACAGGCTGTAGTTTAATTCACCGTGACACCTGGATGACGAGACGTTCATGGGTTGTAGTTTAATTCTCTGTGAGACCTGGATGACGAGACGTTCACAGGCTGTAGTTTAATTCACCGTGACACCTGGATGACGAGACGTTCATGGGTTGTAGTTTAATTCACTGTGAGACCTGGATGACGAGACGTTCACAGGCTGTAGTTTAATTCACCGTGACACCTGGATGACGAGACGTTCATGGACTGTAGTTTAATTCACCGTGACACCTGGATGACAACACGTTCATGGACTGTAGTTTAATTCACCGTGACACCAGGATGACGAGACGTTCATGGGTTGTAGTTTAATTCACTGTGACACCAGGATGACGAGACGTTCATGGACTGTAGTTTAATTCACTGTGACACCTGGATGACGAGACGTTCATGGGTTGTAGTTTAATTCACTGTGAGACCTGGATGACGAGACGTTCACAGGCTGTAGTTTAATTCACCGTGACACCAGGATGACGAGACGTTCATGGACTGTAGTTTAATTCACCGTGACACCTGGATGACGAGACGTTCATGGGTTGTAGTTTAATTCACCGTGAGACCTGGATGACGAGACGTTCATGGACTGTAGTTTAATTCACCGTGACACCTGGATGACGAGACGTTCATGGACTGTAGTTTCATTCACCGTGACACCTGGATGACGAGACGTTCATGGACTGTAGTTTAATTCAACGTGACACCAGGATGACGAGACGTTCATGGGTTGTAGTTTAATTCACCGTGACACCTGGATGACGAGACGTTCATGGGTTGTAGTTTAATTCACCGTGACACCTGGATGACGAGACGTTCATGGACTGTAGTTTAATTCACCGTGACACCTGGATGACGAGACGTTCATGGGTTGTAGTTTAATTCACCGTGAGACCTGGATGACGAGACATTCACAGGCTGTAGTTCAATTCACCGTGACATCAGGATGACGAGACGTTTATGGACTGTAGTTTAATTCACCGTGACACCTGGATGACGAGACGTTCATGGACTGTAGTTTAATTCACCGTGAGACCTGGATGACGAGACGTTCATGGACTGTAGTTTAATTCACCGTGACACCTGGATGACGAGACGTTCATGGACTGTAGTTTAATTCACCGTGACACCTGGATGACGAGACGTTCATGGACTGTAGTTTCATTCACCGTGACACCTGGATGACAAGACGTTCATGGGTTGTAGTTTAATTCACCGTGACACCTGGATGACGCGACGTTCATGGACTGTAGTTTAATTCACTGTGACACCTGGATGACGAGACGTTCATGGACTGTAGTTTAATTCACCGTGACACCAGGATGACGAGACGTTCATGGGTTGTAGTTTAATTCACCGTGACACCTGGATGACGAGACGTTCATGGACTGTGGTTTAATTCACCGTGACACCTGGATGACGAGACGTTCATGGACTGTAGTTAAATTCACCGTGACACCTGGATGACAAGACGTTCATGGACTGTAGTTTAATTCACCGTGACACCAGGATGACGAGACATTCATGGGTTGTAGTTTAATTCACTGTGAGACCTGGATGACGAGACGTTCATGGACTGTAGTTTAATTCTCTGTGAGACCTGGATGACGAGACGTTCACAGGCTGTAGTTTAATTCACCGTGACACCTGGATGACGAGACGTTCATGGGTTGTAGTTTAATTCACTGTGAGACCTGGATGACGAGACATTCATGGGCTGTAGTTCAATTCACCGTGACACCAGGATGACGAGACGTTTATGGACTGTAGTTTAATTCACCGTGACACCTGGATGACGAGACGTTCATGGGTTGTAGTTTAATTCACCGTGAGACCTGGATGACGAGACGTTCATGGACTGTAGTTTAATTCACCGTGACACCTGGATGACGAGACGTTCATGGACTGTAGTTTAATTCACCGTGACACCTGGATGACGAGACGTTCATGGACTTTAGTTTCATTCACCGTGACACCAGGATGACGAGACGTTCATGGACTGTAGTTTCATTCACCGTGACACCTGGATGACGAGACGTTCATGGGTTGTAGTTTAATTCACCGTGACACCTGGATGACGCGACGTTCATGGACTGTAGTTTAATTCACTGTGAGACCTGGATGACGAGACGTTCACAGGCTGTAGTTTAATTCACCGTGACACCTGGATGACGAGACGTTCATGGGTTGTAGTTTAAGTCACTGTGAGACCTGGATGACGAGACATTTAACAGGCTGTAGTTTAACTCACCGTGACATCAGGATTAATATACACGTTTATTGACTGTAGTTCATAAAGTTCACTTGACACCAGGATAACGAGACGTTCATGGACTGTAGTTAAATTCAACCGAAAATAAATTAGAAACAAGTAAAGGAGATAAAATAAGAATATTATTAAATATAATAATAATAAAAATGAATACTAAGTCTACATACATTCCTGTTCTATACTCCCTGCAGTTTGCTTCCTATAACTCCACCAGTATGTTCACTTCAGGATTAATTGTTTTTCTTCGATTACAGTGTTTTTGTGATTGTGACAAAGGAAAAATTGAAATCACGATTAAAATTCGATTAATTGTCCAGCTCCTAGACTGTAGTTTAATTCACCGTGACACCTGGATGACGAGACGTTCATGGACTGTAGTTTAATTCACCGTGACACCTGGATGACGAGACGTTCATGGACTGTAGTTTAATTCACCGTGACACCTGGATGACAAGACGTTCATGGACTGTAGTTTAATTCACCGTGACACCTGGATGACGAGCCGTTCATGGGTTGTAGTTTAATTCACTGTGAGACCTGGATGACGAGACATTCACAGGCTGTAGTTTAATTCACCATGACACCAGGATGACGAGACGTTTATGGACTGTAGTTTAATTCACCGTGACACCTGGATGACGAGACGTTCATGGGTTGTAGTTTAATTCACTTTGAGACCTGGATGACGAGACGTTCATGGACTGTAGTTTAATTCACCGTGACACCAGGATGACGAGACGTTCATGGGTTGTAGTTTAATTCACCGTGACACCTGGATGACGAGCCGTTCATGGGTTGTAGTTTAATTCACTGTGAGACCTGGATGACGAGACGTTCATGGGCTGTAGTTTAATTCACCGTGACACCTGGATGATGAGCGGTTCATGGACTGTAGTTTAATTCACCGTGACACCTGGATGACGAGACGTTCATAGACTGTAGTTTAATTCACCGTGACACCTGGATGACGAGACGTTCATGGACTGTAGTTTAATTCACCGTGACACCTGGATGACAAGACGTTCATGGACTGTAGTTTAATTCACCGTGACACCAGGATGACGAGACGTTCATGGGTTGTAGTTTAATTCACTGTGAGACCTGGATGACGAGACATTCATGGACTGTACTTTAATTCACCGTGACACCAGGATGACGAGACGTTTATGGACTGTAGTTTAATTCACCGTGACACCTGGATGACGAGACGTTCATGGGTTGTAGTTTAATTCACCGTGACACCTGGATGACGAGACGTTCATGGGTTGTAGTTTAATTCACCGTGACACCTGGATGACGAGACGTTCATGGACTGTAGTTTAATTCACAGTGACACCAGGATGACGAGACGTTCATAGGTTGTAGTTTAATTCACCGTGACAACCTGGATGACGAGATGTTCATGGACTGTAGTTTCATTCACCGTGACACCTGGATGACGAGACGTTCATGGACTGTAGTTTAATTCACCGTGACACCAGGATGACGAGCCGTTCATGGGTTGTAGTTTAATTCACTGTGAGACCTGGATGACGAGACATTCACAGGCTGTAGTTTAATTCACCGTGACACCAGGATGACGAGACGTTTATGGACTGTAGTTTAATTCGCCGTGACACCTGGATGACGAGACGTTCATGGGTTGTAGTTTAATTCACTGTGACACCTGGATGACGAGACGTTCATGGACTGTAGTTTCATTCACCGTGACACCTGGATGACGAGACGTTCATGGACTGTAGTTTAATTCACCGTGACACCAGGATGACGAGACGTTCATGGGTTGTAGTTTAATTCACTGTGAGACCTGGATGACGAGACATTCACAGGCTGTAGTTCAATTCACCGTGACACCAGGATGACGAGACATTCATGGACTGTAGTTTAATTCACCGTGACACCTGGATGACGAGACGTTTATGGACTGTAGTTTAATTCACCGTGACACCTGGATGACGAGACGTTTATGGACTGTAGTTTAATTCACCGTGACACCTGGATGACGAGACGTTTATGGACTGTAGTTTAATTCACCGTGACACCTGGATGACGAGACGTTTATGGGCTGTACTTTAATTCAGTACGGTGATCAAACGCTGTAATGCAGGTCGGTCTGGCTGAATAACCAGGAGGAAAGCTGGTGAAGCCCCACCGCTGGGCTTCCTCGTGGAGTGGGGGGAGCACGCGCGGGGTGGGTGCACTCTGCAGCCTAGTGACCCCCCCTTGGAGCATTTTTCCAGGCAAAGCTTTCCCCTTTTTATAAAGAAAAAAACATATTTTCCGCAATTGTTGCTCTTTTCTGTGACATTCTGTGTTTATAATAAATTCCATTTTTGATGTTCAATTCCGTGATTCCGTCTGTGATTCTGTCTGTAATTCCGTTCGTGATCCCGTCCGTGATCCCATGATTCCGTGATCCTGTCCGTGATTCCATCCGTGATCCCTTCTGTGATTCCGTCCGTGATTCTGTTATTCCGTCCATGATTCTGTATTTCTGTCGGTGATGCTGTCTGTGATCCCGTCTGTGATTCCGTCAGTGATCTCGTTATTCCATCTGTGATTCTGTCCTTATTCCATTCGTGATCCTGTCCTTGATCCCGTCTGTGATTCTGTCCTTATTCCGTCTGTGATTCTGTCCTTATTCCATCCGTGATCCCATCCGTGATCCCGTCTGTGATTCCGTCCATGATTCTGTCCGTGATTCTGTTATTCCGTCCATGATTCTGTATTTCTGTCGGTGATGCTGTCTGTGATCCCGTCTGTGATTCCGTCCACATTTCTGTCCTTGATTTAGCCGTGATCCCGTCCGTGATTCTGTCCTTATTCCACCCGTGATCCCGTCCGTGATTCCGTCCACGATTCTGTCCATGATTTAGCCGTGATCCCATCCATGATTCTGTAATTCTGTCTGTGATCCCATGTGTGATTCCGTCAGATTTTCTGTCCGTGATCCCGTCCGTGATTCCGTCCATGATTCCGTGATTCCGTCCTAATTCCATCCGTGATCCCATCTGTGATTCTGTCCGTGATTCCGTCCATGATCCTGTCTGTGATTCCGTCCATGATTCTGTGATTCTGTCTGTGATCCTGTCTGTGATCCCGTCCGTGTTTCCCTTCCATGATTCCGTGATTCCGTCCTAATTCCATCCAGTGATCCCATCTGTGATTCTGTCCGTGATTCTGTCCGTGATCCTGTCTGTGATTCCGTCAATGATTCTGTGATTCTGTCTGTGATCCCGTTTGTGATCCCGTCCATGATTCTGTTATTCCGTCCTAATTCCATCCGTGATCCCGTCTGTGATTCCGTCAATGATTCTGTGATTCTGTCTGTGATCCCGTTTGTGATCCCGTCCATGATTCTGTGATTCCGTCCTAATTCCATCCGTGATCCCGTCTGTGATTCCGTCAATGATTCTGTGATTCTGTCTGTGATCCCGTTTGTGATCCCGTCCATGATTCTGCGATTCCGTCCTAATTCCATCCGTGATCCCGTCTGTGATTCTGTCCGTGATTCCGTCTGTGATCCCATCTGTGATTCTGTCCGTGATTCCGTCTGTGATCCCGTCCGTGATCCCATCTGTGATTCTGTCCGTGATCCCGTCTGTGATCCCGTCTGTGATTCTGTCCGTGATCCCGTCTGTGATTTCGTCTGTGATTCTGTCCGTGATTCCGTCTGTGATCCCGTCTGTGATTCTGTCCGTGATTCCGTCTGTGATCCTGTCCGTGATCCCATCTGTGATTCTGTCCGTGATTCCATCTGTGATTCTGTCCGTGATTCCGTCTGTGATCCCGTCTGTGATTCCGTCTGTGATCCCGTCCGTGATCCCATCTGTGATTCTGTCCGTGATCCCGTCCGTAATTCTGAGAGTGTGGATTTCATAGGGCTCTCCAATAGAAACCTTATGGATGCTCCACGTGGACCAGGTCCAGGACTGTTGAGCAGCTAGAATCCTGGGTCAGACCAGAATGGGACAACATTCCTGACATTCCAGCAACTGAGCTCATTTCATATGTTGTTTATGTTCTACTGGGACTAACTGAACCCCCTCCATCCTGCTCGCTGCAGGACACGTCCAGTTTTCACGAGTGGATGGACAGAAGAACGGGGAGACGCTCGATCGATATGCACCATCATTGAGTGTCTGCAGTCTGTGATCCGGCTCGACGGTAAATTCACATCGATCCGCGCTCATAAAGTCACCTTGCAGAAGTTCTGCTGGAAATATGAACAGCAGCTTTTTCACTTAGTGAGTCACACAAAGCAGTGATATCTGAAAACTCACAACATCAGCAGTTATCTCTACCGGAACCAGCAGAACCAGCAGAATTAGCAAAACCACAACCACCAGAACCACAACCAGCAGAACCACCAGAACCAGAACCAGAAGAACCACCGGAACCAGCAGAATTAGCAGAACCACCAGAACCAGAAAAACCACCAGAACCACCGGAAACAGCAGAAACAGCAAAACCAGAACCACCAGAACCAGCAGAACCACCGGAAACAGCAGAACCAGCAGGACCAGAACCACCTGAAACAGCAGAACCAAAACCAGCAGAACCAGCAAAACAAACAGAACCAGAACCAGCAAAACCACCAGAACCTGGACCATCAGAACCAGAACCACCAGAAACAGCAGAACCAGAACCAGCAGAACCACCACAACTAGAACCACCGGAAACAGCAGAACCAGCAAAACCAGCAGAACCAACGGAATCAGAACCAGCAGAACCTGCAGAACCAGAAACACCAGAACCACAACCAGCAGAACCAGAAGAATTTTAGGACCACCAGAACCACAAGAACCAGAACCACCGTAAACAGCAGATCCAAAACCAGCAGAACCAGCAGAATTAGCAGAACTAGAATCACCAGAACCACAACCAGCAGAACCAGCACCAGCAAAACCAGTAGAACCAACGGAACCACCAGAGCCACCAGAACCACCGGAAAACAGCAGAAACAGCAAAACCAGAACCACCAGAACCAGAACCAACAGAACCAGAACCAACGGAAACAAGGAAACCAGCTGAACAAACAGAACCAGAACCACCAGAACTACCACAAACAGAACCACTGGAGACAGCAGAACCAGCAAAACCACCAGAACTCCCGGAACCACCGGAAACAGAGAGAGAGAGAAGAGAGAGAAGAGAAAGAAAGAGAAAGAAAGAGAAAGAGAGAGAATGAACGAACGAACGAGCTTGTGATCTTGTCTGCTGCGGCTTCCATAGTGTCGTGAACTCTCGCTTTGCGGCAGCTACATGTTCTACTGTTCAGGCTCTAAAAATCTACTAAATAATGTGGTTTCCAGTAAATTCTGGATCTACCCACTCAGGACACTTGGATCACATTGGACGAGCAGTATGGAGGAATAATGACACGTTTTTGTGGGCTTTTATGGACCTTTTCGGTTCAGTCGCAGCTGAACTCCATTATATGAAAGTTCTTTAATTGGAGGACATGAACATTTTGAGGACGACTGTATTTCCATTTATATTGTTCTTGTATGCATGTTTACATGTGTATGTATACATTTGTATTCAGAAATTGCTTTTATTCTTTTGCAAAGCACTTTGGACTGGTTCTGCATCAAAGGTGTTTTACAAATAACGTTTTATTTGATTTGATACTTTAGTTTTATTTTAACCTCATCTGTCAACTGAAGCTGTCTGTGTAGTTTCATCAATTTAAAATTAAAACAAAACAGCAACAGCAGAAACTAGCTGGGACTTTGAACAAAGACAGGTGTCCTGAGCTGGAAATGGCTTCACCTGTCCTGTCAGGTCTTTTAAAGCATTTTCCCAGCATTCCTGCTCCGCTGTGAAGTTTTCCAGGCTGAAGCGTGGTCCTAGGAGTGAGGTGTGCTGTATGAATGTGACAGAGATGCTACAACCATGCAGCGGAAGACATGTAGGTGCTTTATAAATCTGAAAGGGGAACATAAATGGCGGGAGAGACCTTGAGAGAGGGGGGAGCCATTAAAAGTGCTGTTCTCATGAAAGTGACGGCGCGGTCAGAAGCATCGTCAGGTGGAGGAAGAGCCGACGACTGATCTGTGACGAATCGGATCGGCGGGTCTGAAGCCCTCTAGCAGGTGATGTATGTATATATAGTGTTGCTGTGAGTTTATTTTTCCTGTGATGAGTCAGATATGAGCTGGACGTCAGCCAGCATATCTCTGCTGCACAGAAACATTCACATGTCCACCTCATCAGGACCTCCACTCTGCTGCAGCAGGACACAAATCCACCCTCGCTTGTGGGATCGAGAACTAACTTTAGCTTTATGGCCATTAAAAGAATGTTAAAGGGGAAGTGCGTTTTTTCACCCTGGACCTATTTTCTAGCATGAAATACATTCATTTCCTCACCCAGACAGTTTTGGTCCACTGCAAGTCTAACCAAGTCTTAGACTCTTATATTCAGCAAAAACTGTTAACTATCTCAATCTGAGGGTAAAATACTGGACCAGACCAGAATGTCACATTATTAATCTAGTTTGGAGAGAAAATTTCTTTTATTTCTTTCTTAGTAAGTGAATGTTAAAATTGGATATTTTATTTTCATATGAAGGTAAATTATGTCACTCAGACGCTGTTTCAGATCACTTTGGTGTATTTCGCTCCCAATTTTAGCTGTAAAAACTTGTTTTCAGACCTCCTGTACCAGTTCATGCACACAAGTTTCTTGTAAAAAGAAAAAATATCTAGATGTTAGACAAGTGGAAACTTACTTAAAACAAGCTGAAAAACTCATTTCAAGTTTCTTATAAAGTGATAAACATTCAAACTCGTCTGCTGATGCTGATTTTTAGTGTTGCTGCTTCTCATTTTAAGAGAAAAGATCTTAAACCAGAACAACTAAGCAGATTTCCAGCAGTGATGTCAGAGGTGAACATCTAACAGTCTGAAACAGCGGCTGGGGGGTGGAGCAGGTTGTCTCCTACTCAGGACATCATGAGTTACAGCCCCAGGTCATCCAGACCAATCTGAGCCGTGGTAAAAGAACCTTCACCAAACTTCATCCAGGTCCATGCGGGTTTGGAGGCTGGTGGGTGATGTGCTGCTCCTTCATACATGCTGCTTACAGGAAAGGCTTTTTAGCAGATTTGAAAATAATGATCTTGTTTGAAGTTTGTTTTTTTTACTTTAAAATGAGAAAGAACACTGAAAAGAAGCATTACAGACTAGTTTGAGGGATTTTTCACTAAATGAGGGAGTTGAAATGAGTTTTTATAACTTGTTTAAAGATATTTCTCCTGCTCAGAGTCTCAGTATTTTTCTTATTTCCAGAAATCTTACTGAGTGTAATTATCTTCCTGCATGGACAGATAATTTACCTGGATTATAGTCTGATTCTTCTCAGTTTCAGCGTTTAACTTGTATAAATACCACTAAAATTTGCAGTCTGGAACGTGAATTCCTTCAGGAGATATTTAGATCCACTCCAGATGAGTATATGTCCAATATAATGTAAATGATGGGGCAACCTCACGCTGCCTCTAAATAACATTATCTGCCACAAACTCCTTCATTTCACCAACGTTCTGTTACCAAACAGTCGGTCCCCCTGTGAGCTCCAAGCGGCTTTAAGTTGCTTATTTGTGGTGATCCGGCCTTTAAGGACGGTGGATCTGATTTACAGACATTTACGTGCTATGGTGTCGCATAACAGTGATGTCATCAAAGCCGACGCAGTAAAAATATCTGTAAATAAGGCCGGATCGACATAAAAAAGCCATTCCAAGCTGCTTGGAGCTCACAGGGGGGTCCGACTAACATTTGATAACAAACGTTGGTGAAATGAAGGAGTTTGTGGCAGATAATGCCTCATTTAGAGGCTGCACCAGGTTGCCGCATCACTCCATTATATCGGACATACGCTGATCTGGAGTGGATCTAAATATCTCCTGAAGGAATTCACGTTACGCCAAAACTGTCTGGGTGAGTAAATGAACGGATTCATGCTGGAAAATAGATCCAGGCTGAAAAAAATGAACTTCCTGTTGAATGGTTTACAACCACTTTATCAGCTCTGTTAACTCAAAAATCTGATCGGCCAATCATGTGGTAGCAACTCAGAGCATTTAGTCATGTAGACGTGGTCAAGTATTCACACTGAGGACAGCGGATTTCCTGTAGGTGGCAATTATCAAAGCATGCGTTTATTTTTTAATAGGGCTGGGACGATTCGTCGACGTAACCGATTACGGCCCACACTCGTTCATGGAAGGTATAACTATATATTAGGGATGGCGAATCCGAAGCCTAATGAGACATGAGACAACTTCCGTGAGATGGACGCCATGTCTTCAGACACGTCAGGCCTGTTTGAGACGGTCAGCATGAAGCACGAGCTCCATCTGCTGGCCGTGGGTGGAACTGCAGCTGATGCCGGGAGCTGTCTCGTCTCTGACTGAATATAATTAAAGTCACGTTCTCAACCTCATGTTCGTGTTTCATCTGTTGGTAATAGTATTGTGTCGTCACTTCTGGGATAAATGAAGCATTTTTAATTTCATTTCCAAGTGATTGGCACCCGTATTAAGCATTAACAGAATAAAGATGAAGATGCACTTTTTCTGGAAGCTAGACCCATGTTCAATATAGATGTTCAACTCTGAATGTTCAAATCTTCATTATCTTTTGTTGGAAAATAATATCTGTCTTAGCTTAAATCCTCCAAGTTTACATGATCATATTATTTCAATAATGACTTTTTTATTATTATTTTCATGTAAATGAAAGAATCAAAAGCCTGTTTTTCAGTCCGCTGTGTTTTCAACATAAATTTTACATTCTGTTGGTTCATGAAAAACTCCATGACAGGCTGCTGCTCGGTCCGTGTACATTCAGGCAGTTGGTTTTTTCATTTGAAACGAAAAATCAAAAATCGAAAAACCATTCGTTTTTCCTGTTTTTGTTTTTTGACCAAAAACGAAAAATCGGATAACGGGCCGTTATCCGATTTCCGATTTTGTGCACAAAAACGAAAATGGAAGAAACGGATAACAAGCGCTCAGATTCGATTTTGTATTTTTCGTTTTAGGCAGCAGCGTGCCCCGGAAGTTCTCTCTACTCCATGTTTGTTGTGTTTACTAAA
Organism: Atherinomorus stipes; assembly: GCA_023101725.1. NCBI lineage: Eukaryota > Metazoa > Chordata > Actinopteri > Atheriniformes > Atherinidae > Atherinomorus > Atherinomorus stipes. The sequence continues at coordinate 16,649 of JALJCO010007078.1, forward strand.
CGTTTAGAACTGTGTGTAGGTATTTCTCAGTCGTTATAATATGCTGGAGATGGATTATCAAATGAAAATAGGCTACTTTTTCTTTCTTTCCATGGGTACTTTGTGTTACATGATGCAGCAACATGTTGTCCTCTCGCCCGCTGCCGTTGCAGTGTAAACACGAACAGAAAGCAGCATATTCCTCCACTGAGCCTCCACTATTATGTAGCTGATACGCCAGCCTTTAAGTAAAAGTAGTTTGAGCGTTGACAGATGGAGATCATAGTATCTGAGCCGGGAAAAAAGGTTTAGATTGTGTAAGAAAAGCTGGGCATCTGGACTATGTGAAGGGACTTTATCAAGTGCTTACATGGCAGGAAAAAAACAGACTTTGGAGAGTCAAAATAAGTTTTGTAATAAAGGAGCAAAAATTATTAAAATATGCAGGACACGAGCATGGACATAAGAAAAGAGTAAGCGTTGTAATTTGCACGGAGACTTTTGATGGGGAGAAGCAGCAGAACTGGACAAAATGGCAGCAACATGTCGAGGAGTGACCAACAATCTAAAGAAATCGACGATCACTCGGCGACGGGTCTCTAGACCAGCCATGTGGGGGTGCTTGCGGGGGTCCTCTGCCTGACGCTCCTTGCCGCCACCCTCTCCGTCCTGGCCCCCCTCTTCGTCTCACAGAAATAGTCTATAGCCTACAAAAAATACTCTGATTATAAGTTCCAACACCGATTACCGGTCCAGGCACGCTGGAGTCTGACACCACTTTGGTTCGAAAAAAAAAGCACAAGTTACATCTTTCAATGCAGAAATAATGTTTAACATATTTATCTAATTTCACCAATCTAACTGTGGTAAACTAAAACGCTTTGATCATTCGTTCTGTTATTTTGTGTGCGTGTGTGGCCATTTGTCATCCATTTCAGTCAAAGGGAGTCAAGGGGGGGGGGGGGGGGGGGGGGGGGGGGGGGGGCGGCGTAACGTCATTCCATCATCGTTTCCGAGGGTGTTCCCCAGATCTTCTTCACGTCGACATCATATTCAGTCTCTGCCAGACACGTGACTTTTGTTGCTAAGACGCCATTTCAGCGTATAAAAGTCAGCGGTCCCGTTTGTCAAACGTGGAAATGTGCGTGGAAATGAGCGCAAATCTGATCATATAAATGCTTGCACTTTTACAACGTTAATGTATAGATTAATTTATTGAAACGGATCTCCTCCATTCAACTCCGTGTCTCCTGGGAGCTGCAGTTACCAGCGCGTCTGCCCTTCTGGCTGCGCATGTTTATAAACTAGTATTTCTGTTATTTAACTTGTCAATAAAGTCTTTACAAGTTACAGCATCGTACAGATCCACACAGGTCAGGGTTGTGTTGCAAACTTTCTCTGAGTCTAAAGCAGCGTTTCCCGCTGGTCCGATGCAGCTGCGCCTTTCTGCAGCCCGACTGTCCGTCTGCTTACAAGCAGCCGAGCTTTCTTTTCTTTATTCAGACATCAACAGTGAGATAATAAAGTCTGATTTATCTTGATATTTTTGGCGATCATTTGTCGCCTTCATCAGAAGTTATAACACTCTGCTGTTAAGATCATCTGGCTGGTTTGACACCTGCAGCTCCTGGAGACAGAAGACAGGAGGCGATCCGTCGTTTCTATTAAGTAATCTGTACCCTAAAGTTATAGGATCCCACAGTCCGGGTCAGAATCAGATCCCACAGTCCGGGTCAGGCTCGGATCCCACAGTCCGGGTCAGGCTCGGATCCCACAGTCCGGGTCAGGCTCAGATCCCACAGTCCGGGTCAGGCTCAGATCCCACAGTCCGGGTCAGGCTCAGATCCCACAGTCCGGGTCAGGCTCAAATCCTACAGTCCGGGTCAGACTCAGATCCCACAGTCCGGGTCAGGCTCTGATCCCACAGTCCGGGTCAGACTCAGATCCCACAGTCCGGGTCAGGCTTTAGATCCCACAGTCCGGGTCAGAATCAGATCCCACAGTCCGGGTCAGGCTCAGATCCCACAGTCCGGGTCAGGCTCAGATCCCACAGTCCGGGTCAGGCTCAGATCCCACAGTCCGGGTCAGACTCAGATCCCACAGTCCGGGTCAGGCTCGGATCCCACAGTCCGGGTCAGGCTCAGATCCCACAGTCCGGGTCAGGCTCAGATCCCACAGTCCGGGTCAGGCTCAGATCCCACAGTCCGGGTCAGGCTCTGATCCCACAGTCCGGGTCAGGCTCAGATCCCACAGTCCGGGTCAGGCTCAGATCCCACAGTCCTGGTCAGGCTCAGATCCCACAGTCCGGGTCAGACTCATATCCCACAGTCCGGGTCAGGCTCAGATCCCACAGTCCGGGTCAGGTTCAGACCCCACAGTCCGGGTCAGGCTCAGATCCCACAGTCCGGGTCAGGCTCAGATCCCACAGTCCGGGTCAGGCTCAGATCCCACAGTCCGGGTCAGGCTCAGATCCCACAGTCCGGGTCAGGCTCGGATCCCACAGTCCGGGTCAGGCTCAGATCCTACAGTCCGGGTCAGGCTCGGATCCCACAGTCCGGGTCAGGCTCAGATCCTACAGTCCGGGTCAGGCTCGGATCCCACAGTCCGGGTCAGGCTCAGATCCTACAGTCCGGGTCAGGCTCAGATCCCACAGTCCGGGTCAGGCTCAGATCCCACAGTCCGGGTCAGACTCATATCCCACAGTCCGGGTCAGGCTCAGATCCCACAGTCCGGGTCAGGTTCAGACCCCACAGTCCGGGTCAGGCTCAGATCCCACAGTCCGGGTCAGGCTCAGATCCCACAGTCCGGGTCAGGCTCAGATCCCACAGTCCGGGTCAGGCTCAGATCCCACAGTCCGGGTCAGGCTCTGATCTCACAGTCCGGGTCAGGCTCAGATCCTACAGTCCGGGTCAGACTCAGATCCTACAGTCCTGGTCAGACTCAGATCCTACAGTCCGGGTCAGGCTCAGATCCTACAGTCCTGGTCAGGCTCAGATCCTACAGTCCGGGTCAGGCTTGGATCAGCCTCCGCCTGTCTGAGCTGCTGCTTCAGGGTAGCAGCAGCTGGATGAGGAGGGATTTCTGACGTAGATTCTATTGTTTGGTCAGACGGGAACATTTATGAATCACGCGTGGATACAATCATAAGATCATTTATATGATCAGATTTGCGCTCATTTCCACGCACATTTCCACGTTTGACAAACGGGACCGCTGACTTTTATACGCTGAAATGGCGTCTTAGCAACAAAAGTCACGTGTCTTGCAGAGACTGAATATGATGTCGACGTGAAGAAGATCTGGGGAACACCCTCGGAAACGATGATGGAATGACGTTACGCCCCCCCCCCCCCCCCCCCCCCTTGACTCCCTTTGACTGAAATGGATGACAAATGGCCACACACGCACACAAAATAACAGAAAGAATGATCAAAGCGTTTTAGTTTACCACAGTTAGATTGGTGAAATTAGATAAATATGTTAAACATTATTTCTGCATTGAAAGATGTAACTTGTGCTTTTTTTTTCGAACCAAAGTGGTGTCAGACTCCAGCGTGCCTGGACCGGTAATCGGTGTTGGAACTTATAATCAGAGTATTTTTGTAGGCTATAGACTATTTCTGTGAGACGAAGAGGGGGGCCAGGACGGAGAGGGTGGCGGCAAGGAGCGTCAGGCAGAGGACCCCGCAAGCACCCCCACATGGCTGGTCTAGAGACCCGTCGCCGAGTGATCGTCGATTTCTTTAGATTGTTGGTCACTCCTCGACATGTTGCTGCCATTTTGTCCAGTTCTGCTGCTTCTCCCCATCAAAAGTCTCCGTGCAAATTACAACGCTTACTCTTTTCTTATGTCCATGCTCGTGTCCTGCATATTTTAATAATTTTTGCTCCTTTATTACAAAACTTATTTTGACTCTCCAAAGTCTGTTTTTTTCCTGCCATGTAAGCACTTGATAAAGTCCCTTCACATAGTCCAGATGCCCAGCTTTTCTTACACAATCTAAACCTTTTTTTCCCGGCTCAGATACTATGATCTCCATCTGTCAACGCTCAAACTACTTTTACTTAAAGGCTGGCGTATCAGCTACATAATAGTGGAGGCTCAGTGGAGGAATATGCTGCTTTCTGTTCGTGTTTACACTGCAACGGCAGCGGGCGAGAGGACAACATGTTGCTGCATCATGTAACACAAAGTACCCATGGAAAGAAAGAAAAAGTAGCCTATTTTCATTTGATAATCCATCTCCAGCATATTATAACGACTGAGAAATACCTACACACAGTTCTAAACGTTTAGTAAACACAACAAACATGGAGTAGAGAGAACTTCCGGGGCACGCTGCTGCCTAAAACGAAAAATACAAAATCGAATCTGAGCGCTTGAATCCGTGTATCATTCGTTCTTTCTATTTTTAATCCTAAATCAAAAATAAAAAAATGAAATTGTGGTGAAACTATTTTGTTTTTTGTTTTTAATTATAACACGAAAAAGAAAAATGGCATGTTCTTTATATTTTAATTTTAGAATAAGATCAAAAATACAGAATGGAATAACGGGACAAAGAACTAAATTCGATTTTAATATTTTATTGTTCGGGGGTTTGGTGACCCAGAAGTTTTGTAAGGCGTTAGCAAACATTCCAGCCATCCGCAATCTGACCAGCAGCTGGGAGCCTCAAGTCCTATCAGCCATGGAGAGTTAGAAGTCAAGCATGGACTGTGCGACCTGCACATGGACCTCGCGCCCGCCTTACTGTTGTCTGTGTGCTTCTTTTCTTTTTAATAAATACATTAATCACATTCGATTTTCGTCTTTCTGTGTTGGTCACATAAAACAACTAAAAAAATACAATCACGGTGGATTTACATGTAGGAAAAAAGACTAATCAAGATCTCCAACTTTGATGTGTGATTTGAAAATAATTTGTTAGCTCACACAGATTGAAGGAACTGTGAGATTGCACTCAGGATTTTAACTCTTCCTGTAACGGTGGCATCGGGTGAGCGAAGCTTTTTAAAGTTGAGACTAACCTTATTAAAAACATATTTGCGCACATAACGGACTGTGCAGGTTTGCACTATAGCCTATTCGTTAGAAATGTAATAAGCCTACATTCAAACTGGATTATAAAGACTGAGTATTCAGCGAAGAAAGCAAGAAAGTGATGGCATGATCAATTATTGGGATAGATTATGCATGGTAAGTAAATTGTTAAAAATGTAAAGATGTGAAGCTGTAGCCGACAATAAATGATCATATATTATGAATGAAACGCGTCAGCTGGTTTAAGTTGGACAATGAAGGGAAAAGTGACTTTATGTAGGACATTTATTGCGCGCACACACCACTGGACATTTATCCAGCCCCCCTGATCATTATCATGTGATCCTGCAAATGTGATTTATCAGATTTATCTGGTGGAAGCACGAACTGCAGTCGCAGGCGTGCCGTGTCTGACACGGTTGCGGTGGGAGCTGCTGCTCTGTAGAGGTCGGAACTACACCGCACCGCAGCCGGTGGAAATCCGCCTTAAAGCAGGGTTTCCCAACCCTGGTCCTCAGGGGGTCGCAGGTTCATGATTCAGGACATTATGGTTCTTAAAAACGCGTTCTTTCCTGAGGTAATCTGAATAATCCTCCAGCAGCGCCAGCGCATCTGGAGCAAACGCACGGGGGTAGACGCGTGTTCATGTCTGTCAGACTGTTTCCACCTTGACAGACTGATATTGTAAATCAGTGGAAGAAGCTACAATGATGATGATGATGTGACAGTTGAGGGTCCTTCATCATGTCTCTGGAGACGTCTCTTTGGCTGAATGGTCAGCGCGCGCGACTCACCGGCAGACTGCGGTATAAACCCGCCTGCCCGGCGCATTTTGCCTTATACCGCACTGATGGTAACAAAATTATTCTGCTGCTAACAGATCTGTAAGATGAAATATTTAAAGAACAAATGAATATTGTGTAAAAATCAAACATTCAGTCCCTCCTATTGCAGAATGGTCTGATCTTTGCTTGGTAACCACACGTTGAGACTAATCGACTTATAGTAGAGACCCACAGCTCCCCCCTTCCCGCGCCATTGGGCAGGGGTCCCTGAGGACCTGGGACCCCTTTAGGACTCTGCCCTAAAGGAAGAGGACATGACTACCGAAAAAATAAGCAGGATTTTCCAGGTATACATTTTCACAAAGAAACTTTTGGGTGAGCTGCCACCATGGTAATAGGGTAAACCAGTACAACTACCGTGCACAAAGCCGTTTCGTTTCCGGGTCACCAAACACCCGAACAATAAAATATTAAAATCGAATTTAGTCTTGTGTCCCGTTATTCCATTCTGTATTTTTGATCTGATTCTAAAATCAAAATATAAAAAAACATGCCATTTTTCTTTTTTGTGTTACAATTAAAAACAAAAAACAAAATAGTTTCACCACGATTTCATTTTTGGATTTTTGATTTAGGATTAAAAATAGGAAGAACGAATGATACACGGATTCGCTTGTTATCCGTATTTTCCATTTTCGTTTTTGTGCACAAAATCAAAAATCGGATAACGGCCCGTTATCCGATTTTTGATTTTTTTCGTTTCAAATGAAAAAAACCAACTGCCTGAATGTACACGGACCCTGCTCCCACTGCCTTTTTATTCATGCTCTTTTTTACATTTTAGATATCTATATCAGCATATATAAATTGCTGTCTGTCAATTTATGAGGAGATAATCGATAATCGAATCGAATCGAATCGAGCTAAAAAGTGAATCGTTAGATTAATCGATGCATCGAAAAAAATAATCGATAGATTAATCGTTTAAAAAATAATCGTTTAACACAGCCCTATTTTTTAAATAATTCTGTTGAATCATGGTTGAAAAGCAACGTCTGACTTTCATTGGTTCATGTTCATAGAATTTTTATTTATTGTTACTTTTGTCAGATTCAACTTATTTCCGTGACCACTGAGTTTTTCTTTGAACACCCGAAGGGTACCAACAATTTTTACCATGTCTGTATCTGAGCTGTTTACGGGATTATTCACTAATAATTGATAATACATTGCCTTGGCCCTAGAGGCTGCATCCAGGGCTGTTTGGTGCTGTTAGCTCACATTTCATGAGCTGTCTGAAGATGCCACTCTGAGGCCACGTTGTGCACCAAAGATCATTTTGGATCAGACAAAGTTTATTTCCTAGACATTTAAAAATATACTGAATTAAGAGAAATCTTTCTTTTTATTCAGCAGAGCAGGATTTTATATTTGATTTATTTTATTCTATTGCACTGTATTGTCAGTTTAATTAATTTCATCTAATTTAATTTTCCTTATTCTATAATCCATTTACATACTATTATCTGTATAATATTGTCTCTGATTGATTTCTGTAGTTGTGTTTCTATTCATTTCTGTCTTACTGTAGCCAAAGTGAAATCAAACCGTCTTTTATTCTGTCCTTTTTCTCCCTTAGGAAACTCACGTCGACACATAATCCACTGCAGTCCTAAAGACAGCTCCTCCAGTGAAACAGCACCGTTTACAGCCTGCACACACACACACACGCACATCAATGACACTGATAACAACCTGGTTTGAAGGGACATAGGTGCTATATGGTGTCAGAGTAAAGCTCCATGTCTGTCATGAATTCACCAGGCAGGCTGATAATGGACCTTTTCATCATTTATGCAAACGTCACTCGCGCAGGCTCAGGGTACGTATGCCGACCTCACGTCTGTTAAACTGACAGACCAACACCAGTGCTTACCTTCACAATATCCTGGCAATGGATTCGGTATTGCCCCCAAATTGAAGCCATTGTCTCTCATCGTCCTCCTAATTTCCACAGAAAGGTTATATTCCACGTCTTTGCAGTCATCAGACGCCAACAGAAGGCTGCAGAGCGGCTGCTGTGGTGAAGGCGTCCAGTTTTCTACAGTGATGCAAAGGCCAATCGCTGGTGTTTTCATTACAAACAAACCAGTAAAAACTGATTCCCTGTCTCGGAGAGTTCTCCCCTTATCAATTAAAAAAGGTAAAAAATGCTAAAAGTGTCCTGCATCGTTGTAATTAACCCCGTAAAGACCAGTCTCTATTTTATTTCAATGGACTTCCAAAGCTTTCTGACCGCCGAGGGCAGTTGGAGCATGCGTGAGCGACATATGCGTAACTAACGAAAATCATCCATTGGAGCAACTGTTCCAAAGCTTTCTGGTGAGCATGGACAGACTCTTCCAGAGTGGAATCACGCTGTAGGGAGCCATCATTCCTGCAGGAAAGGGGAGGGAAGGGAGGGAATCCTGCACAGCTGCTGAAGGCACATGATTGTGCTTCATGTAGCTCCAGTTTGATGCCTCGGTTCCTTTTAAAACTAGTCCAATCCAAACCTGAACTTCTTCGAGATGACTATCAACCCTCACCATCACAGAGACGTAAAATATTTACAACCACAGTCGAGTTAAAACCACACTGAGCTCTCCTTGTGTGGCTGTACAGCCAGCTTGTTCTTGGCTAGTTTATGTTTTTATCAGTCCAGGAATTTACAGAGGAAGATAGATCTAATGTTGTCATCATGACCACACCACCAGGACCAAGACATTATCGAGAACAGGAACCTAAACAAGACCGAGACGTTTCTGAGACCAGGAACCGAGACAAAGACATTGTACAAGACGGGGTAATGTCTTGTCTTGGTGGTGTGGTCTTGACTACAACACTAGAAGGACCAATGAGAAACCAAATGAAGCAACATCCCCAAGACAGGCAGTGATAAGAAAGACATCACTGGTTACTGAGGCAGCCAATGGGAAGTGAGAACCAGCAGGACAGCAAATGGCCTGGCATCTGATTAGCATGTCTATGCTGGTGTTTAACACACAGCAGTTAGTGGCTCTCAAGACTCACTCTGTTAGCTCCATTAGCTTCTTGTCCGGTTAATATCATGGGCAGTTTAAGCACAAAGTTAACTGCTGCCTTTTCTGTCATTTCAAGATTGATTGGAGTTAAATGCAGCACACTTCCACCACCAGCTGTAGACATTAGGAGCGTTCAGACTGTAGGAAACTTCTGGAGTTCCTAGAACCTTTTCAGGAACCAGGCTGTTTTTTTGGTGCATTCAGACATATAGGAACCAGGGACCTCGGCCCTCAGCTCCTAGAACCTTTTTAGCTCCTACTCAGAGGCAGGGTCTTTTCAGGGTTCCATAGGAACTGAAATACGTAGATGTTTGGTGATTGGTAGAACTGGCAAGCCCCGCCCCTTGTGTGATCGCCGCTTCTTCCAGCCGCCATATTTAAAAAGTCCCACAGATGTTACAACTGTTTACCAAGATCGTAATAACGACTAGGGATGGGTACCTTTCACATTTGAATCGATACGGTGCCAACTTTCGGTACCTGCGAATCGGTACCGGTACCAAACGGTACCAGTTTTCGGTACTTTTATTGTGTGTTTATATGGCAATAACAGATTTCTCATTCTCAACATAGAATTTTTTAATAATATATTAAAGCAAAATCCAGCTGTTTCTCTATGATGTCAAAGCGTCTGGTAACAGGGAAACTTAATGGCAAGGCAGGTTTTTTATACAGCACATTTCATGTAGCCTACAGGAAAATTCAAAGTGCTTTAGATAAACCAAGCATTGCAGCGGGGTGTAAAAGAGAAAATGATTAAGAACAAAAAAGTAGAAGTATGATTTTAAAATGATAAACATTAAAATATTTAAGATTAAAAAGAGAGCATAGAGCCGTGCAGATTTGAACTTTAGAGTAAAATCTATGTGAATGCAGCTGAGAACAAGTGTTTCAGCTGATCTGAGACTTTCTGTGAGTTTGTTCCCGATGGAATAATAATAATGACAGAATAATTTAATGAAAAAAAAGACGGAATATTCTCCGACACTAAACTGATTTTGTGGCGCGTTTTGCGCAGGTCTGGAGGCTGTAATCCTGCTGCAGGGATCAGGTTACTAACTTGATGCTGACAGTTTCTGTCGTGCTGGTTAAACCATACAAGCTGTTTCAGAGACGCAGACTCTTATTTATCAGATGGCAGTATGGTGGCTGGTGCACTCGCGTGCGGAAACTCTGCTGTGATGAGGAATTTAATAAAGATGTGGGACGCGACAGAGGGAGGGAGAGACGTGACATGCGTGTCGCCCCAGAACTGGTTTACTGTCTTGGTTGATGGTAAATTCAGTAAATATTCACATCGTATTAAGTTCTTGAACGGCAGTTTGTGAACCCTGCTGGTTATTATCTGCCCCCCATTACATCTGTTCAGCCACCGAGGCGCTGACGGACTTCTCCCTCTTTTTTCTGCGGGCTGCAGATGACGCGTCGGGAACGGAGCTTTGAAAAGAATATTGTGTTAAATCAGCTGCTTCCTCAGATCAGACGTGTTCCCGCCGCTGGCATCACAAATAATGCAGCGAACTTGATGTTTTAGAGAAATGAAGCAGGAAAGCTTCTGACTGAACATGCGGCCGCTGCTGCTGATGTCATGCTGCGATGCAACGTTTACGTGCGGCACAGAAATCACAAACTCTTCCACTACCTCACATTAAAAAGGATGCATTTAGGTACCGAAACATGGTACCGTTTGATTTTACGTGAATCGGTACCCGGTAGTACCGACGGAGTTCGGTAGGTAACAATAAAAGTACTGATTTCGGTACCCATCCCTAATAACGACAAGAACTATTAGAACAGGAGCGTACCAATTCATTATTAAATCCATCACAATGGTACACGTCCCCAATCCCTTTTGAAATGTCCAAAATGATTATTTTATACTGATTGAATGACCCAGATACAGCTGCAAAGTGTGGCAGTAGAACAGGGGTAGGCAACTCCGGTCCTCGAGGGCCGGCATCCTGCAGGTCTTCAGGGCTTCCCTGCTTCAACACACCACCTGATGTCCAGAGCTTGGCTGCACAAGTCTGCTAATTACCCATTGATTGACGTCAGGTGTGTTGCAGCAGGAAAAGTCCTAATACCTGCAGGACGCCGGCCCTCGAGGACCGGAGTTGCCAACCCCTGCTGCCTGGACACTTCAGTGGACGGACCGCACTTCAACCAGGCGCACTTCAGCGAAAGATAAACAAAACATTAGTGATACATATGACTGTGGTAAGCTAGCTTTATTACAGCTTTGAATAATGAGATGAGAAACCTCAGTTTTGTATCAGATGATCTGGGGCATAAATGTGTCTGTCTCAGACAATTGTGTCAAACATGGTTCCTATCAAGGTCCTCAATCATGTGTCAACGCAGACTGATGGGGGAGGTTGTTCTGATAACTAAACTCCAGACGGGGAGTTCTAGGAACTGATCCTAGATCCTCTCTGATCCTAGAACCTCTCTGATCCTAGAGCCTCTCTGATCCTAGAGCCTCTCTGATCCTAGAACCTCTCTGATCCTAGAACCTCTCTGATCCTAGAACCTCTCTGATCCTAGAGCCTCTCTGATCCTAGAACCTCTCTGATCCTAGATCCTCTCTGATCCTGGAACCTCTCTGATCCTAGATCCTCTCTGATCCTGGAACCTCTCTGATCCTAGATCCTCTCTGATCCTGGAACCTCTCTGATCCTAGAGCCTCTCTGATCCTGGAACCTCTCTGATCCTGGAACCTCTCTGATCATAGAGCCTCTCTGATCCTAGAACCCCTCTGATCCTAGAACCTCTCTGATCCTAGAGCCTCTCTGATCCTAGATCCTCTCTGATCCTAGAACCTCTCTGATCCTAGAGCCTCTCTGATCCTAGAACCTCTCTGATCCTAGAGCCTCTCTGATCCTAGAACCTCTCTGATCCTAGATCCTCTCTGTCCGAATGCACCTATTATCATAGAAGTGTGTGCGTCAGTCACACACATCAGATACAGATCTGTCTTCCAGCTGAGACATCCAAAGCCCCAATCAGGAGCAACACAACTGCATGGAAGATATATGGCTATAGTCAATATACTGACATTGTCTGGAGGTTCTCTGCAGACTCAGCGGTTCCTTTGACTTCTTCTAAGACTGTTTCTAGAACTGTTACTAATGGTGGGCTCACACCGAATGTTTTTCACCGTTCCAGACTTCAGACTGAAGGTGTTTAGTAAATCTCAGGAGTTTTACTGGAGTCACGGCACACCCCTGCCGTCTCCATCATTAAGTTTAGGGTGGTAATCTGCACTGTTTTAGATCAGTCTTTTCTTCGTCTTGGCCTGTAATAATATCAAACCTGTTTGATATTATCACAAGTTGCAGTGACGCAACACAATCGACAACCAATCACTGGATGATCACAGCAGCGGAAACAGGTGCCGACCTCCAGAACTGTCCATACTTAAGAGTTGTGACATTCTGTATGTTGACTTTGCGGTAAAAGCAGTCATGTGACTCATGAAGGCTTCCAAGCGAAGCCCGCACTGTCACGTCTGGCTGCAGAACAGACAGCAATCATCAGATAACTGACAGTAAATACTAAAACACAGCACGATACCGTATGCTGCACACGTTTGTCCTTACATTTGCTCTTTCCAGCAAAGCAACAGGCGACATTCATGCATGTGAAATTCCACGCTTGTCCATGTGGACGTGCACACAGAAAGAAAGTTGAAGAATGGTTGTACAGCGACAAAGTTGAAGAATCAGCCGAGGCTTTACTGCACTGAGAGCAGCTATGCCGCATCTGCAACCACTGTCAGTGTGGAGGAACAGATCACTGCAGCATTTCTGACTCTCCCACAGACATCTGCGTTACATTCCATGTAGTGATTATAGAAATGTAAATAAAACAGCAGCCTCGTGAGAACTTGTTGGCGTCAGGGTAACTTGTCCGATAAGTTTTCGCAATGAACTGGTTGACTTTTTGTTGTTAAGTAAACAGTGACATTTCAGGCAATTCAAGCAGAATCCTATGACCCCTCACCCTTGATTCCCGTCTGTCACAGACTGCTTTGAAACGAGTGATCAAAGAGCACGATGCGCAACGTTGCCGCCGTCATCGCCGCCGTTCCTGCTGTCGCCGTCGCAACCGTTTGTCACGTCCCGTGTAGTAAGTTTCACCTGGGTTGTGACGGGTTTCGTTTGTTGCTCCTCGTGTGTCGAGCCCATGAGACTGTTCCTTGGACTTTCCCCAAGATTGTTTCTTTGGGGCCTTTTCCACTGGATTGGTGCTGGAGCTATCTTGGCACCGGAACCAACAAAGCTCCAGATTTTTTGGTTTCGATCGCCGAAAGCTCCAGCACCTTGAGCAAGACACTGGTGCTACAGTAGTACCAGTGTCAGTACAGTACAGTAGTACCACCTTTTTATTGGGCCAAACCAGAGCTTGCCTCGCACCAAGTACGTCAGGCAGAAGGGGTGGAGTTTACTACTGCGTGCTTTGTTAGTCTCGCGGTCGGCTTCTTCTTCTGCTTTTATTTCCAGTGGACTTCTGTCTCAGTTTAAGTAAATTTCTGATGGACACGGAGCAATGGCATCGCTATAAATTGGCTCGGAGTTTGCTCCGAGTATCTAAAACCGACCCAGTTCATTGAAAGCACTGTTTTCAGCTCCGGCTCATGTGCAGTCGAAAAGGCCTATTTAAGTGTTTCCAGGGCTGCTCCTATGACTGTTTCTAGGACTATGTCTTGGGTTTTTCCTACGCCTGTTCTCTTCTGGAAAGACATCCTGATGATGTGACTGGAATCTGGAGGTTAGATGTTCTCGAGTGTCTCAGAGACCTCTTTGGTCAGCCTGCAGCTGGGGTCCTGTCTGGTGTGGTAGACCCCAGTGTCAGTCCCTCTACTACCCATCTCCTCTTCAACCATTATCATGATTTCAGCCTCCATTCCTTTTTGTTTGTCCATTGCCTCAAAAAGTCAACATATTCAACATGTTAGCAAGCAACTATCAGCATGTACGGGGGATGTCCTTGACCTTTGCTGTATCAGTCCCTGAGAAAACAACTCATTTTGTTGTGAGTTCAAACAAAAAAAGTATTCAAAAAGGAATTTTCTCATTTTCTTTGTCCATCCAGGTAAGAATACTTGTGAGGAGGAATCACTGTAAGTTCTATAAGGAAATTAAGCATTTTCTGTTTCCTTCTTCCTCCAAAAAATTTCCTTGTTATTCATGAACTCAAGCACACATCTGTTGCATTCAACAATGAACTCCTTTTACTTTTTTTTTCATTTACGTTTTTTAGGGGGAGGGGGACAACAAAGGTCTGCGAGTGTTCAGGTTTTCAATCCATCCAAAGACTCCAGCAGGTGATTCATCCCCCCCCCCCCCTTCCCTTGATGGAGTACCAATCTGTGAAATAACCTGCCGCAGTCTTCGGCTGAAATGAAATCCTTGGCCCTCTGTGGCCCTTTTCAGCTCCTATTCAGACAAAATTGCTCGTACACCAAGATTTTTCATACATTTATTTTTCAATGGCAGCTGTGCTTGAAGTAAGCCAGCATTTTGAAGAGTTTTTTTTTTGTCTGGTTAGAATAAAACAGACCGATGTGGCAGATTAGAATGAAATGGAAACCAACAGTATGCTCTGGGGGAAAAGTTTTCTTCCTTCCAGAACCATAAGATTCACAGAAACAACAGAAATACACAAAGACCCGCTCATCATCTGGAACTGGTTCAGAAAAGATGATGGAGCTACTCAAAAACAGATGTCAAGAGAAAACAAGAGCTACACACGAAAAGATGTCTGATCAGTCCATAATCTGAATGCCAGAGATGACTGGGCTATAAATACAGAGAACTACAAGACTACAAGAAAAAATGGAGACAAACGCTCAACATGACTCTGTTTTAAAATCAAGATGGAGAACATCAAGATCTAAACAGGAGGTTGAAAGGATTTACAGGGAAGTGAGGGCAGCCTCCATGTCAGTGGTAATCAGATTACTCCCTTACATCAGAAGACTTTGAAGAGATTTCGAAAAGACTGGGAAGACCACCAGCTCACATCTAAAGACAGTTTTTAGTCTCAGACCAAGATTTTATAGACTCAATCTTACAGGCTCAGTATTTACTACAAATGGTTTCTTTCAGCATTTTCTGTCAGAGTTACATGTACCCCAGCCTCTCAGGATACGTAGTATCAGAGTTACATGTACCCCAGCCTCTCAGGATACCTAGTATCAGAGTTACATGTACCCCAGCCTCTCAGGGTACCTAGTATCAGAGTTACATGTACCCCAGCCTCTCAGGATACGTAGTATCAGAGTTACATGTACCCCAGCCTCTCAGGATACCTAGTATCAGAGTTACATGTACCCCAGCCTCTCAGGATACCTAGTGTCAGAGTTACATGTACCCCAGCCTCTCAGGATACCTAGTATCAGAGTAACATGTACCCCAGCCTCTCAGGATACCTAGTATCAGAGTTACATGAACCCCAGCCTCTCAGGATACCTAGTGTCAGAGTAACATGTACCCCAGCCTCTCAGGATACCTAGTATCAGAGTTACATGTACCCCAGCCTCTCAGGATACCTAGTGTCAGAGTTACATGTACCCCAGCCTCTCAGGATACCTAGTATCAGAGTTACATGAACCCCAGCCTCTCAGGATACCTAGTGTCAGAGTTACATGTACCCCAGCATCTCAGGATACGTAGTATCAGAGTTACATGTAACCCAGCCTCTCAGGATACGTAGTATCAGAGTTACATGTACCCCAGCCTCTCAGGATACCTAGTGTCAGAGTTACATGTACCCCAGCCTCTCAAGATACCTAGTATCAGAGTTACATGTACCCCAGCCTCTCAGGATACCAAGTGTCAGAGTTACATGTACCCCAGCCTCTCAGGATACCTAGTGTCAGAGTTACATGTACCCCAGCCTCTCAGGATACCTAGTGTCAGAGTTACATGTACCCCAGCATCTCAGGATACGTAGTGTCAGAGTAACATGTACCCCAGCCTCTCAGGATACCTAGTATCAGAGGTACATGTACCCCAGCCTCTCAGGATAACTAGTGTCAGAGTTACATGTACCCCAGCCTCTCAGGATACGTAGTGTCAGAGTTACATGTACCCCAGCCTGTCAGGATACCTAGTATCAGAGTAACATGTACCCCAGCCTCTCAGGATACCTAGTATCAGAGTTACATGTACCCCAGCCTCTCAGGATACCTAGTATAAGAGTTACATGTACCCCAGCCTCTCAGGATACCTAGTATCAGAGTTACATGTACCCCAGCCTCTCAGGATACCTAGTGTCAGAGTTACATGTACTCCAGCCTCTCAGGATACCTAGTGTCAGAGTTACATGTACCCTAGCCTCTCAGGATAACTAGTATCAGAGTTACATGTACCCCAGCCTCTCAGGATAACTAGTGTCAGAGTTACATGTACCCCAGCCTCTCAGGATACCAAGTATCAGAGTTACATGTACCCCAGCCTCTCAGGATACCAAGTGTCAGAGTTACATGTACCCCAGCCTCTCAGGATACCAAGTATCAGAGTTACATGTACCCCAGCCTCTCAGGGTACCTAGTGTCAGAGTTAGATGTACCCCAGCCTCTCAGGATACCAAGTATCAGAGTTACATGTACCCCAGCCTCTCAGGACACCAAGTATCAGAGTTACATGTACCCCAGCCTCTCAGGATACCAAGTATCAGAGTTACATGTACCCCAGCCTCTCAGGATACCAAGTATCAGAGTTACATGTACCCCAGCCTCTCAGGGTACCTAGTGTCAGAGTTAGATGTACCCCAGCCTCTCAGGATACCTAGTATCAGAGTTACATGTATCCCAGCCTCTCAGGATACCTAGTGTCAGAGTTACATGTACCCCAGCCTCTCAGGATACCTAGTATCAGAGTAACATGTACCCCAGCCTCTCAGGATACCTAGTATCAGAGTTACATGTACCCCAGCCTCTCAGGATACCTAGTATCAGAGTTACATGTACCCCAGCCTCTCAGGATACCAAGTATCAGAGTTACATGTACCCCAGCCTCTCAGGGTACCTAGTATCAGAGTTACATGTACCCCAGCCTCTCAGGATACCTAGTATCAGAGTAACATGTACCCCAGCCTCTCAGGATACCTAGTATCAGAGTTACATGTACCCCAGCCTCTCAGGATACCTAGTATCAGAGTTACATGTACCCCAGCCTCTCAGGGTACCGAGTATCAGAGTTACATGTACCCCAGCCTCTTAGGGTACCTAGTATCAGAGTTACATGTACCCCAGCCTCTTAGGGTACCTAGTATCAGAGTTACATGTACCCCAGCCTCTTAGGGTACCTAGTATCAGAGTTACATGTACCCCAGCCTCTCAGGATACCTAGTGTCAGAGTTACATGTACTCCAGCCTCTCAGGATACCTAGTATCAGAGTTACATGTACCCCAGCCTCTCAGGGTACCTAGTATCAGAGTTACATGTACCCCAGCCTCTCAGGGTACCTAGTATCAGAGTTACATGTACCCCAGCCTCTCAGGGTACCTAGTATCAGAGTTACATGTACCAAAGCCTCTCAGGATACCTAGTATCAGAGTTACATGTACCCCAGCCTCTCAGGATACCTAGTATCAGAGTTACATGTACCCCAGCCTCTCAGGATACGTAGTGTCAGAGTTACATGTACCCCAGCCTGTCAGGATACCTAGTATCAGAGTTACATGTACCCCAGCCTCTCAGGATACCTAGTATCAGAGTTACATGTACCCAAGCCTCTCAGGGTACCTAGTATCAGAGGTACATGTACCCCAGCCTCTCAGGATACCTAGTGTCAGAGTGACGTGTACCCCAGCCTCTCAGGATACCTAGTATCAGAGTTACATGTACCCCAGCCTCTCAGGGTACCTAGTATCAGAGTTACATGTACCCCAGCCTCTCAGGATACCTAGTATCAGAGTTACATGTACCCAAGCCTCTCAGGGTACCTAGTATCAGAGGTACATGTACCCCAGCCTCTCAGGATACCTAGTGTCAGAGTGACGTGTACCCCAGCCTCTCAGGATACCTAGTATCAGAGTTACATGTACCCCAGCCTCTCAGGGTACCTAGTATCAGAGTTACATGTACCCCAGCCTCTCAGGATAACTAGTGTCAGAGTTACATGTACCCCAGCCTCTCAGGATACGTAGTATCAGAGTTACATGTACCCCAGCCTGTCAGGATACGTAGTGTCAGAGTTACATGTACCCCAGCCTGTCAGGATACCTAGTATCAGAGTTACATGTACCCCAGCCTCTCAGGATACCTAGTATCAGAGTTACATGTACCCCAGCCTCTCAAGATACCTAGTATCAGAGTTACATGTACCCCAGCCTCTCAGGATACCTAGTATCAGAGTTACATGTACCCCAGCCTCTCAGGATACCTAGTGTCAGAGTTACATGTACTCCAGCCTCTCAGGATACCTAGTGTCAGAGTTACATGTACCCTAGCCTCTCAGGATAACTAGTATCAGAGTTACATGTACCCCAGCCTCTCAGGATAACTAGTGTCAGAGTTACATGTACCCCAGCCTCTCAGGATACCAAGTATCAGAGTTACATGTACCCCAGCCTCTCAGGATACCAAGTGTCAGAGTTACATGTACCCCAGCCTCTCAGGATACCTAGTGTCAGAGTTACATGTACCCCAGCCTCTCAGGATACCAAGTATCAGAGTTACATGTACCCCAGCCTCTCAGGATACCTAGTATCAGAGTTACATGTACCCCAGCCTCTCAGGGTACCTAGTGTCAGAGTTAGATGTACCCCAGCCTCTCAGGATACCTAGTATCAGAGTTACATGTACCCCAGCCTCTCAGGATACCTAGTATCAGAGTTACATGTACCCCAGCCTCTCAGGGTACCTAGTATCAGAGTTACATGTACCCCAGCCTCTCAGGGTACCTAGTGTCAGAGTTACATGTACCCCAGCCTCTTAGGGTACCTAGTATCAGAGTTACATGTACCCCAGCCTCTCAGTGTACCTAGTATCAG
The DNA here is from genome assembly GCA_023101725.1 of Atherinomorus stipes. Classification (NCBI taxonomy): domain Eukaryota; kingdom Metazoa; phylum Chordata; class Actinopteri; order Atheriniformes; family Atherinidae; genus Atherinomorus; species Atherinomorus stipes. Next base: position 35,543 of record JALJCO010007078.1, read on the forward strand.
AGTTACATGTACCCCAGCCTCTCAGGATACCTAGTGTCAGAGTTACATGTACCCCAGCCTCTCAGGATACCTAGTATCAGAGTTACATGTACCCCAGCCTCTCAGGATACCTACTATCAGAGTTACATGTACCCCAGCCTCTCAGGATACCTAGTATCAGAGTTACATGTACCCCAGCCTCTCAGGATACCTAGTATCAGAGTTACATGTACCCCAGCCTCTCAGGGTACCTAGTATCAGAGTTACATGTACCCCAGCCTCTCAGGATACCTAGTATCAGAGTTACATGTACCCCAGCCTCTCAGGATACCTAGTGTCAGAGTTACATGTACCCCAGCCTCTCAGGGTACCTAGTATCAGAGTTCATGTCCCCAGCCTCCAGGGTATGAGTGTCAGAGTTACATGTACCCCAGCCTCTCAGGATACCTAGTATCAGAGTTACATGTACCCCAGCCTCTCAGGATACCTAGTGTCAGAGTTACATGTACCCCAGCCTCTCAGGATACCTAGTATCAGAGTTACATGTACTCCAGCCTCTCAGGATACCTAGTATCAGAGTTACATGTACTCCAGCCTCTCAGGATACCTAGTATCAGAGTTACATGTACCCCAGCCTCTCAGGATACCTAGTATCAGAGTTACATGTACCCCAGCCTCTCAGGATACCTAGTATCAGAGTTACATGTACCCCAGCCTCTCAGGATACCTAGTATCAGAGTTACATGTACCCCAGCCTCTCAGGATACCTAGTGTCAGAGTTACATGTACCCCAGCCTCTCAGGATACCTAGTATCAGAGTTACATGTACCCCAGCCTCTCAGGATACCTAGTGTCAGAGTTACATGTACCCCAGCCTCTCAGGATACCTAGTATCAGAGTTACATGTACCCCAGCCTCTCAGGATACCTAGTATCAGAGTTACATGTACCCCAGCCTCCAGGATACCTAGTATCAGAGTTACATGTACCCCAGCCTCTCAGGATACCTAGTGTCAGAGTTACATGTACCCCAGCCTCTCAGGATACCTAGTATCAGAGTTACATGTACCCCAGCCTCTCAGGATACCTAGTGTCAGAGTTACATGTACCCCAGCCTCTGAGGATACCTAGTATCAGAGTTACATGTACCCCAGCCTCTCAGGATACCTAGTATCAGAGTTACATGTACCCCAGTCCTCTCAGGATACCTAGTGTCAGAGTTACATGTACCCCAGCCTCTCAGGATACCTAGTATCAGAGTTACATGTACCCCAGCCTCTCAGGATACCTAGTATCAGAGTTACATGTACTCCAGCCTCTCAGGATACCTAGTGTCAGAGTTACATGTACCCCAGCCTCTGAGGATACCTAG
>JALJCO010007079.1:0-62322 GCA_023101725.1 Atherinomorus stipes
CCCCCGTCTCCTGCGGTGGGCACTGGGCAGCGAGCAAACTAGTGGGCTTTGCAGGACAGATTGTTGGCTTCTGTTTTGCTGGGCAGCTCTTGAAACACTCATGACAGGTGTGAATGTGTTTGGATATTTGTTCGTTTTTAGAAAAAATCTCTCCCAGAGGCCGTACGGATAACTTTTGATCTGTCCAACACCTATTCTTTTCAGAGTCTTTATCTCTCATCCATTTTTTTCACTGCCTTTGTGGAATGTGCTGCCGTGGTTTTCAAACCAGCGCCCTTCGCTGTACTTGTCAGTCCATCTGTCAAAACTTAACAAGTTCTTGGAATTGTCAGTGTTGGAAATGTGAACATAGAGTTTTGCTTTTAGTTGTGCACTTTTTCTGACAGGGACTGATAAAACAGAGGCAGTGGCGTTTTAAAGCCATGTGTTCCTGTGCCTCTCCAAAGAAAGCTTTTTTTTTTCCCCCTCTTCTTCTTTTGAAAAAATCTCAATTGAATGGACTCGCAAGAGGGAAAGGGCTGCTTGGCAGATGTGCAGCAGTGATTTCATCTGTGCTTTCAGTGAAGGCCTTGTTTGTGACTATTAAGCTCTTTTATACTAAACAGGAACATGACAACGGTAAAGGATACTCCTACTGGCCAAGCCTCATTTGCCGCAGAAGTTGTAAGCTGCTTTTTACAGTCCGTGTTTATATCAGCTGATTAGTATGTTTTTTTCAAAGTCTCAGTTTCCACTGAAGTTGATACTGGTACTACTGTGTCTCCTGCCCAAGCTGTCCTTTGAAACACAAGAGTTTCTCAACATAGCGTCTTGCTCCCAGACAGTCATCTGATGCTGTGTTTATGCCCACTGCTGAACACTTACTGTATATTCATTTGCAATGGCTGTGTGTGTGTTGTGTTTCTGTTGGGAGAGGGAAGATGGGGTTTGGGGGGGAAATTAAGTGGACTTTGTCTGCACAGAGGCATGTAGACCTGTCCCTAAAGCCGCAGGAGCCCCACCACCGATCTCCTGTGGTACCAAATTATTTCCACATTCACACATTTATGTGGCCTATTTTGCAAACTACATTATCTTGCTTGTGGAATGTTTCATTTACAAAAACAGCAGAAAAATATTGTTTTAGAATTACTGTCAGTTTAAGAAAAGCACTCCCTGTTTCAGATGGAGGATAATAAAAGGCAGAGTTTGTTCTTTTCTTTCTGCCCATCTGCACCGTTTGAAGTCGTGTCTCCCTCCGGTTTGCAGTTGGATAAGAGCTGTTTTGAAATAAAAATCTTTAAAACTTGAAGCTGATGTGAAGATTTTCTTGCTGAGCATTAAATGCTGCTTGGCAAACCCCGATTTCAGGCTGCAGCTGAGATATTCACACCACAGACCATGGCTGTTACAGTATGGTCAGGGTTATGGATGGGCTTTAATTCCCCCTCTCATTGACGATCATTTGACAGCCACAGAAACCCGCTGACTCCAGCTCAGCTCGATGGAAACGGCAGAAACAGTCAGCGTGGTCGAAGAGGCCCCGCGTGCAGTCTGAAGTGCTTGTGTTTACTAAGTGAGCATTTGTTTTGCTCTGTTTTGCTTCGCTTTTGCAGGCTTGTGCTCACCGCTGGAAAAATGTCTACTACGACTCAGAACATATCCTTCCACACGGATACTGCTCCATCATCCCTCCAACGCTTCAGGGCAGGACAAAACCGCTAATTCCTTGTTATGAAGGTACAGTAGAAGCACAAGAATGAGGAATTTTACTTATTTAAAAGCATTTAAAACTCACGTAGACACACAAGAATTAAACTATTCAGTTTTATTAATTTACTCTGAGCAATTATGTTGTTGCATTATAGAGAAGATGTGAAGATGCCCGATATCGATGCTTCAATGTGTTTTGGGCCAAAGATTCTGCATATTGATCTGATATTTGATTTTACTTGTGGTGTATGTTAGTTATGTCTGTTTTGTGAAACCTCACCTCTAAAAACTCCTGGTTTAACAGGCTAATGAAATAAGTCCATAACAGCAAGTATGAGGGAAAAAACTGACCCATTTATTGTTTACCAATGGGTGTGATGAATTTTAAACATTCAAACACAATAATAAATAAAACAGTTTAAATTAAATTAAGACCCCATCAGGAAGAAGTGCTTAAGAAAAGCTGGAATGGATTTCCTGGATTGGTGTGCCTGGATGGGCAAATTTTGATGCATTTCAATCCGATCCACATTTTTTAACCAATATACTGGTATCGGATCGGGACAGCCCAACTCTGTTGTTGCATAACAATGAAGACACACATTTTTCAAAATCCATAATCTGCTCTAGGGTTTCAGAGCAGTCCTAATCACAAAGCCAGCCCTCTCAATCTGTTCAGTTTCTGTCTGAGACATGATGGTTGGCAGCAAGTCTCTCTGACAGCAGGGGCTGAGCAGCTCCCTTTGCTTTTTGAGTTATGAATAAAGTGACATTTCTCTGTAAGAGAACAAAGCAGGGAAAATAAATCAATATTCGTAACATTCGACTTTTTCAGTATTTCTGTGCTTCGTGGCTGTAAGCCAGCCTTTATTTTGTCTTTTCCTTTTAATCATCTTGTGACCACACAGACATTTCTTGGGTATCTCGAGGGGGCTCAGACTTGAGGTTTGAGCCATTTGTTTGGTCTGTTTATCATTGTGCATTTCATCATGGCACACTGCGTCAGTAGCCAGCGGCATCAGTGTGAGGCCAGGACTTACTGGCCTGGAGTTGGTGTCTGGGTTAAAACGGTAGCAGAAGAGCCTTGAAGCTCAGTCTTTCTTCTTTTTCTCTCATCATTTTTTTTTCAATCAAAGCAACGAATGTAGCATTGATTTCCCAGAAATTAAGTTCATTTAAGGAAAAATTTTGTTGTGCTGTTGAGAAATGAGATTTTTTTATGATAGTAATAAATCAAATTCATTTCTTTTGCCGATTGTTTTCCTTTGCGTATGTGTTAGGACAGTAAAAATCAAATTCTATATGAAAGATAATGAGCTGTAGAATAATTTAAGGTAGCTCTGAACATGTCCTCTTTCTATATTTTGGTATGTCACGTGCAGCAATTTATTGAAGGCTGCTTTGCACCTGAATTGTTCTCTGAGGTCAGGATTTCACTTCCTTTGTTACTTCTTATTGCCAAAAGTTTTGTAGAAGCCAGAAACACTTTGCATTGGAGCATATTTACAGTGCATTTTGCACAGATCCAAGCTCAATATTTTTGTAACCTAAGAGCACTGGGCTCCCCTTCCTCCCCAAGTAATAGGGTTTTTTTGTTGAAAATGGTGTTGCACCCTTTCTTTCAGTCTGCCTTCTGCCCCTGGATTCCTCTTGGATGGGACCGGGACTTTGACTAGCTCCATATGGAATGCAGGAAAAACTCCAGTAAATGCTGGCTCGAGCACACAGTGAAATAATTTGTGGTTTGTTTTTTCTTGCAGACTATAAGCAGAAGTATGGGGAAGAGCACGGCTCGTGCCAAGCTGGGATAGCGGGAGTTTTTACGGAGGTCAGTAACAGCTCTTGTTCATCTTCGTAACACATGTAATCCCCTGTTTCAGTTAGGCAGACGTAGATATAGTCACTCGTTGACATCCACACTGAAACTTCATCAGTCACTTCATTGTTTTGTTGTGGTTTCCTTCATTTTCAAGGCTTGTAGATTTGATGCTTCAGTGCTGGAAATTCTTTATTTTGTGACAATTAAAGAAACAGGGAAATGTGGCAAAATCTGACAGTCTGTATATTTGAAATGGTAACCAAATGACAAATAACATGAATGGCCAAACTAATGACTTAATTGTCATTTAAACAGGCTGTTAAAGAGAAAAGAACTAGCCAGCTTGTTTCAGGCATGTGATGGGCTAGAGTGTATTAAGAGCCGCTGCAAAAACACCGGGACTGTTATTGAACTGCACGTCATCAGAAGCTTCTCTGGTGGAGTCCAAGAGTAAAAACATAAAATCTAAAATGAGCATATCTTTTCCCGTTTAGACCTATCTTCAAATCTTAATATTATCTGTATTTTCCGTTTACATAACTACCGAGACACAATTTGCCTCTACTATCTTCCTTACTGTGTGATTTCTCTTCTTAGAAGGCTCATTTTTCTCCCCTGAAAGTGTGATTACGGCTAGCACTGCCACATGTTTAATGCTTCAAAGGATCTTTTTTTCTCTCTTTACTCTTTGTTGACTTTGACTCTGGTATTCTGAGGATAGTTAGCAGACGTTCTCTGAGGGTGAACCAAAGGGAATCTTCTCACAGTTGTTTAAGATGTCAAACGATGTGGAAAATCCAAATTCTACAGTCAGATCTACACGTGTATTTATATCAAAGCCACCAGCACTCTGCTGATTAACTCCTGATAAGTGTATTAACTTGTGTGTTTCCATCAGCAGATAGGAAAGGCTGTGGCGGGCCCACATGACCTCTGGTGTGGTTGCACGAGATAAAGCATTTAAAAAAGCAAGAGTTTCCTTTTCTTTGATATTTAGATGCACCAGTGTTTTTGTATTCACACATGACATCATTCTTTTGTTGCACAGTGACTTTTGCAATCACTTTGTGAGAATCATGTTTCCCTTTGAGCCTGCGAAGCTGCAGCAGAGATAAAGTGTTAGGTGGAAGGAGAAGCAGATTTAACTTAGCAATGCGTTTGTAGAAATAAATTAAGCAAGAGAAAAAGTGCATTTCTTGGAATAATTTTAAACTTGAAAAAAATGCTTATTTGACTAGTCATACTGCTTTCAATACTTCAGCAGCATAATTCTTTCCTGATGTTTAACATGAGTGCCCTGCTCTGTTAATGTTCTTTTCATGTCTCAGATTACGGTGACGCTCAATTTAGGATGTAGAGTAATGTGCTGTAAGTAACTTAAATGTGTCCTCTGTGCACAGATGGGCCCTTAGTGTGGAAACGTTTCATGAATGACAAAGGAACTGATTTCATGTAATGTAATCTAATTTGTGTATTTTAACTTAATGTCATTGATATTATTTAAGTTGTTTTAGTTTGCTGGACTTGTGCTCAAATGAAGCTGAAAACAGCAACATCATGCAAATTGTCTGTTAGTCTGCATACGTAAGGGTTAAATCAGAATAATTTATTTCTTTTGGGCTGTCGGAAAGATCAACATGACATTGTTGGGTTGTGGTAAACTGGTTGATATTTTTATACCAGTTACTCATAGATCAAATGATTAATTAAAATCAGTGTGGGGGTTTACTGGTGAGGAAATGATTATTTTCTTTAGCTTTACGAAACACCTGTAACACTCATACAGCACTCAGAAAGGTTTTCCTTTTTCTTTCTATCACTGTTTCTGTAATTGGATTATTTTATAAGATCTTGTAAATTCCATTACAAATGCTTTGATGTTTGTGTTGCAGCAAAACAGCCAATAACCAATGGCTCACAGCTGCTGTGAACACTTCCAGCAGCATGTGACATCACTTGCCAAGGATGTGTAGATTATTAAAAGTTGTGAAATAATAATATATTTTATCTACCTAAAATCTCCATAAAATGCCCCTCCTCTGTTTAATCTATTCTACTTTGTGTTAATTTTTTTTAACACAAAGTTATGTCAGTGTACCTGCACACTGATATTTTTCTTGCGAAGGTATAGTCATTTATGAACATTGTGTTGAAGGAATTGCATACATGCATGAATTATATTCTCAAATAGGTACAAGTACACATATTTATGTATTTGTATAAACATATGAGTAAGCCTATGTGAGATATGTTTAAGTGTATATACTGTATATGAAGGGGAGTGACATAATATACCCCCATTTTTAAAATCTTTATTATTATTATTATTATTATTATTATTATTCTGTTATGTTTTCAATGTTTTTTGTTGTTTTGTCTTTGTAAAGAAAAAAAGAGAGAAAGGAAAAGTGCATCTAAACCTCTGTTAGTATGTGTTCTATATATAAAATGTATAAAAATGTCTTTTAAAGAGTAAAATGATGATAAGCTACATGTGAGGATCCTGTAAGTGAAACTCCATTTACTTTTGTTCTATGGGAGATGTTTTAGTCTAAATCATGTGAAAGCTGTAAATACCATCAGAGAGAGGACTTTTGCTTTCAGTAGGGCAAACACTGATAGTGTTGGATTCCACAATGACTTAACTGTTTTGTAACTCTCATCAAACCAATATTTTTATGCATGGAGACTGTCAGAGTAGATCTGTGAAAGCATTTCAACAACCCCCCGTAGAAAGAATGTGAGGAATTTAAAGAAAAGGTGTCCAACTGTTTGAGCTTTATCCTTGCCTGAACCTTGCTGCGTACGCCTGGTGGTGCCCAGATGTTTGACGCCACGGCACAGGGGAAGGCAAACTGCTGAGTAAGGTCCTGACTGTGCTGTTTAGTTTGTTTGTATGCAGGAAGAGTTTAAGTGGTGAATCCACATCCTCGAGCGGAATCATCCATGCTGACGGGCAAAGATGCAGACCCTTTTTTTTAGAGAAAGGGGCTGCAATCAAATAGAACATCTTGACTGATATGCTCTTGTCCCCTAAAAACGCCGTGAACAACTCATTTTACGGCTTTCAGCTCTGCTTTGGCTGTGAATTCCTCAACACATCAGAGGAAGCGGCTTCAGTTTGCATGCCATCTGGATGTGTGTTTAAGAGCAGATAGCAAAAACCAGTCTGTGGCCATTGGTTAACCAGACATCCACCCAGCAGTGTTTTTCTTCTCTTTTCTTTTTTTTTTTTTCTTTCAGAAAGAGTCTTATCACAGTGCAGATAGCAGGAGAATCACAGTCTCATTTATCTGCATGCATGTGGGGCTTTTCCTTCTCAGGAGCTGGTGGTGATGGGGGCGCCGGGGTCGTACTACTGGACTGGGACCATTAAAGTGTACAATATGACATCTGACACCTTCTACAGCCCGAACAAAGAGAACATTGACTCCCACAGATACAGCTACCTCGGTAAGAGGGGTGCAACGAGTTAACCTGGTGGATGGATCAACACCGAGGACCTGTGACTGATCAGTTTCTGTCTCTCCAGGTTATGCTGTGACTGCTGGACACTTCTCCTCTCCAAATGTAATAGACATAGCTGCAGGGGCACCTCAGCACAGCGGCACTGGAAAAGTAGGGATTTTACAGTATCTTTCGCTTAAAGTTGACCTCTTCTCAAGTTGCTTGTTGCTACAACAGTTTTGTTTTTCTCCTGTACAGGTTTACATTTTCAAAATTGATGGCGGGTCTCTGGTGAAGAGTTTTCAAGCCTCAGGGAAAATGGTATGAACCAGGATGCGGCCTTTTTGATTGTCCCTTTTTGTTGTCTTCAAACAGTATTACTCTGCTATGCTGTTGTTATTCTTTGCGTTGTTTCATCAGAAACCATACAAACATATTTGCCTGCCATGTAGCTGACTGCTGAGATACATTGCAGACACAATGCTCTAATTACTTTGTTGTTCGAACCACATTGTTTATGTCTGTGCTGGTGTTTAGACAGCAACAGCCGTTTAAACCACAAACCAAAACCAGTGAGGTAGCTAATGCTTTTCATACTGAGTAAATATAGAAAAGTCACAGTTGCTTGAAGGCATACTGTACTGTAAGTTGTGCAAATATTCCTTTAATTCTGGTCATGACTTTAAAGCAGGAAGGAATCCAGTGAGAGCGTGATATGTGCATTAAACGTATGATCTGAGGAACTGCCTGTGATCTGACCCAATGCTCTGTGGCTCGACTTGGTTCCAGATGGGCTCTTACTTTGGCTCCTCATTGTGTGCAGTTGATCTGAACCAGGACGGCCTGTCGGACCTGCTGGTGGGGGCACCCATGCACAGCCAGCTCCGGGATGAGGGCCAGGTGTCTGTGTACCTCAGCAAGGGCAATGTGAGTGGGATATGTGAATTAGCGGGAACAAGATACCGTAACCTGTAAATTTATTTTACAACGCGCGCTTTCTCTCCCTTTTATCCAGCACATGTTCATCTGTAAAGCGTTTCATTTGTCTCTGACCACGTTTATCATCGAGTAACCAGACAGAAACAGTAAAACATGGAGTGTTTTTAGCAGCGTGATAATTTAAGACCTGAGCTTCTGTTGTACATTTTTTTTCTTTGAGAGTTATTGCGGCTATCTGTTTGTTTAATCTTTTGGTTGAAGGACTGCTATCTCCAGATGGGGCCATGAAATTTTATCGAAGAAATGCTGCAGTAATTTCACACAGCAGTAGGATACTGCTGTGGGACTTTAGATTTTCATCTGTTAACTCTGAATCTAAACTCTTCTCTGGTTTGATTCTGACTCCTTTTCCCATTCAGGGTGTGATGGAGGAAGATGTCGTCTTGACCGGTGACAATGGTTTCAATGCACACTTTGGAGAGTGCATCACAGCAATCGGTGATATAGATGATGACGGTTATCAAGGTTAGTAAAAAAGATACAGGAAATATTTCATTTTCAGTCTGATTCTTTTCTTTTTTGGGGTCAGAATTTTCGGTTACTTAGTATAAAGGATTATAACGTTTGGAAAAGAGAAACATATTTATCTGTCACTAAAGACAGAGGTCATGTTTGATGTCTGTGATCTGTGAATCTTTACCTAAAGAATGGACTGAACTTGGTGATTGCTATCAGTGCAAATGGAATAAGGAGTCGCACAGTTTATAAAGTCCACATCAGTGCACAGACAGAGGACGGATGGTTGGGGTCTTCTGTTATTTTCACAGATGTTCTGTTTCTAATACAGAGAATATTGCCTTCTTTCACCCTCGTGTGCACAGTCAGCCAGCACAAACCAAATTATGCACCGACACTCAGAGGCGTACACTTATACGTTATCTGTTTTCCTGGCTTCCTCTCCACTTGGCGTCTATCTCGAATCACGGCTTGAACCCTCTGCCTGTTTTCATCTCTGTGTGGGATACGCCTGAAGGCGTGCAGCCTGGCACAGCATGTGTGTGTGTGCAGGGAAAGATGGCAGCTGGGAAGTATAAATCATTTTGCAACTCATCACATTCGGATTGCGGAAAGAGCCAGACGCACTTTCTGACTGACGTATAATTATTTACAAATGAACTGCTACCATTTAATTTCAAAGAGCTACTGTAGATTTACATTTAGCCACATTGACAGCAGACTAAATCTTTCACTATATGATAAAATGAAAGAAATTCTTTCTGTTTCTGCCTGTTCTGCAGCACCACAGTGTTTTTGTTTATTAAAGGAAGTTTATATATGGACTTTTTGTTGAAGTGGGCTGAGCAGAGGGCGTTTCAGTGCTCTTGGCAGCACTTTATAGTCTTGTTTCCACTTTCTCAGAGGTCGCACAAGTTTTATGGCCACTAACAGCCCTTAATTGTCCATTATACGTCTTGGTTTCAGACCTTGTTTCCCAAGCACAAGGCTTCTGTACGTATACAGAGGGTTAATGAAATCTTTCATACACATTCAGAGACACTCTGTTTATGCAGTCATTCATTTGGCTGACATTTTTGTCCTTATTTGTCCCTGCAGATGTAGCTATAGGAGCACCTAAAGAGGATGACTATGGAGGAGCTGTCTATATCTACCATGGAGATGCCACAGGAATTACCAGAAAATACTCCATGGTAACAAATATGATTTCATCTGACATGATGGAATGAATGTGATCCACCTTTTCTTCATTTTTGTATTTATTAGTTTTTTTTACAGCATCACTAATGCATGCTGTATTTTGATGAGATGTATTAGGTTGCCTTTAACTGTGAGTGACGGGTAGTAAAGTGCAGCTGGAAGTTGTATACCCCAGTTCATCCTCTCTGCTGTAACATTGTCCAGGGTGACAGTGGAAACATGGGGAACAGGCACACTTAGGTTTACCCCTCTTCTTCTGTGGGAGCCCCCGTGGCCTCACAGACTTCTCCCACTTGTCTTCTAGAAGGAGAAGCATCTGTATCTGGTGCTCAATCCCCCTCAGTTGGCTCCTCTTATAGAGAAGCTTGTTTTTTTCAGAACCTCAAATATCCAAACTTCTCACCTCATTTCAACGGCTGAGTGATTGTGTGAGATACTTGATCATTTATTTCTGAGCAAAAACAAATCATGCACGGTGCTTTTTTGTCTACGTTGGCTCACATGCCCATATTTAGTTATGTGACGGCTGGTATCATTTGTTCCAGAAACTGTCTGGGCGCAGTGTAAACCCTGGTCTGCAGATGTTTGGCCAGTCCATCTCTGGCAATGTGGACATGGATGGCAATGGGTATGCAGGTACGCTCATAACACGTTTTCATAAGCACGCAATGAAAATAAAGCACTTCAAATGGAAAAAGATTGGATTTCTGAATATTTAGCTTTTCACTCTCAGCGTAGCTTCTTACTCTGAGGCAGTAGCAGTTTCAGACTCGTGATAGAGGCATCTTGTTTACTGCATTCCACAGCTGACAGTCAGACTGAGCAAGCGTAACAGTTGAAGATTTCTGTGCATTGTTTTGGATTTGCAGGTGTAAAGACTGCTGACATGTTGCATTGATATCATGTCTTCTTAATGGATTTCCAAATCAATCATGTCTTTGCTACAGATGTCACCATTGGAGCCTTCATGGCAGACAGTGTGGTGCTGCTGAGGTGAGTAATGGGCCAATTCTCTCTGTCGCTGCAGCATCATTTTTGTCTTCTCTGTCGTTATAATGTTTGGTCTCTCCCACACTGAGTCCCTGTGTTGCTTCCTGTGGTTGCAGGTCTCGGCCTGTCATTACAGTGGATGTTTCCATCTTCCTACCCAACTCCATCAACATCTCTGTACCGCAGTGCCACGAGGGCCACCAAAACCTAAACTGCTTCGATGTCACTGTGTGCATGCGATTCCGGGGGCGACAGCTGCCTGGACAAATAGGTGATAAATCCTACTTAATTAACATGTGGGTTAAAAAAGAACAGTTTAAGGGGCTTTTAATGTGCACTTTTTGGTGTCATGGCAAGAATTAAAAAAGAACAAAAGTGAACCCACTATATCTGTAACAGAAATGGGGTGCTAGTCGTACAGTGGGAAGTCTTTAGCATACAGAATGGTAGTTAAGGGAAACAATCAGCCTTGTTTTCTCCTATACATTCCTACACTTTTTAAAAATGAAAGAAGAAATTCATTCAATCACATTTCTTTATAAAATTGAAAAATCCACTACTCCAACACATATCTTGCTGTTTGTCAAAGACCACAATTGAAAGTTGGGCTTTAATGTATGTGTAAAGTGTAAGACACAATTTGGATTGATCACTATGTTTTTAAACCCTTGTGTCTGCACAGCCTCCACCCAAAGTTTACAGCCCAAAGCATCCTCATTACAACTGTAGAAATACACTAGCACATGCTTCTAGTGGATCATAAGACTGTGTGAAAGAAATTATATTCTTATGAGTCAACATAATGCTTTTTGAAGGCTGTTCTGCTTAGAGCAGGTTTGAATGAATTATGCATTTTTTTAAGGATTAAAATAATTCTACATTAAATGCTGGATCCACGAGAGCATACAGTAATTTCTTACCAAGAAAAAAAAAAACTTTTAATGTAACATAGTTCTCTTAGAAGATGTGGAAAGAAAAATATTAAGGTAAAAGTAAATGGCAATATAAGCTGTCAACTTCCACATAACTTATTTTGCTCTCTACTCTATTTAGGTTACAGGAATAATGGCTTGTGTCACAGAAAGAAACATCTGTAGCTGGTTCTTAAATCGCTCTAGCTGACTCTTCTTAGGGAGAAAAAGCTCTTTTCTGAATTTCTCTCAGATATTCAAACATCTCACCTCATTTCAGCAAGTAAGCCGAATGTCTTAATTTATAGAAAAAACAACAAAAATACACAGCACAAGCAAATCACATCTCTGAAAACTGGTTACATAATTGTTCTTAAATGTCATTCAAGATGAAAATAAGCTATTACTTAAAGAAATATGCACAGAATTGTGCTAAGTGTAGTAAAATAAGCTTATAGATGTGGGTTTTTTTCTTCTTTTTTTACATTTCTATTGGAATGAGTTTAAAGGCAAATCTCTAAACTGATCTTTGCATGAAAAAATGTGTGATGTTCAACATTAGCTCAAACTTGCAGACACATTCTGGTCTTTCTGAGTTGTCTGAGTGTAATTCAGACTTTGAAAACTTTGAATATTCAACTAAATATGCTCATTTTTATAACAATAATCATGCTGACTCACTCCAGCCTTTGGGGCAAAGCCTGGCTCACTATGGCTGATGGTTTTCTCTTTCAGCCTTTGCTAACGGACTGAAGTGCAGTCCAGTTCCAGTGTTTGGGTGTGGTCACTTGCAGTCCCCCCACCAGGGGAGCAGGAGCCCTGTCGTTACATAATGACTGTGTCCTGGCTGCACAGAATAAAGCCTCTCTGTTTAGTCATCTGGCGATCACTATGGAAAGTGAAGCGCCATGTGTTCGGTGACACCCATCATGAAACCTTCCTTTACCTCCTCTGGAATGAGCTCATACCGGCGTTTTACTCTGCTGGACGACATAAACAGTAAAGTTTGGTCCAGCAAGGGTGTGTTTACCGCCCCTCCCTCTGTTTTACCAGTATGACACCCTCTTGAGGAAATTACTACAGAATGGGGCTGATTCATCCAGAGGAATGGATTTAAAATGGTCAAAGCTTTTTTTTTATTTATTTCAGAAGCACTGCTAATGGTTGACTTTTTGCTTTTTATTCATGAATTCCAAGTAAATTTTACATTACTGTCTCAGCATCATGGAAACTGTGTCTAACCAACAGAAATGTTGTGTTGAAAATGTTATTTCTGCCTCTGGAATTAGAAAATTCATTTGTCAGAAGTTGTGTCAGTATTAGCTACAATGGAAGGATACAGCAGCTGATGCAGTTAAGCTATTTTTCATATCTCTTCCTGGCTTGTCATTAAATACTGGTCATTTTAGGAGCAAAAGTATGGGACAATTAAATTAAATCTTCATAAACTTACACTGTTTTCATTTCACAGCCCAATTTAATTTTCAGTACCCAGTGATGTGACCAAAAAGTGTTTCCATCTTCCCTCTAACTCATTTTAATTTGACTGCAGTGAGCAATAATTTATTTTTTTCCTGTCTTTTAATGATAATCACCAGAAAACCAAACCCTGCATACTTCAAGTGTTTCCCAGGATCTTCTTTACTGAAACGAATCCTCACTGCCGGCTGATGTGATGTGTGACAGCGTTTCTGCCTTTTTTCTCAGAGCTGCTGTATAACCTGACTGCTGATGTGGATAAGCGACAGAAGAACCAGCCTTCCAGGGTTTACTTCTCTCACAGCGGATCTCAGGTCAGCCAGATGAGCCAGCAGCTGAGCTTGGGCATCAACAGACAGGAGTGCCAGCACTACACGGCCTACGTTAAAGTAAGTTTGGGCTATGTGTTTCCACCTCTGGCTGTGTTTTTTTCTCCCTTCTTCATGTCCTCAGCTGATCTCTCGGCTACTTTCCCATGACACCGAGCATTCTCGTCCTGCAGTGTTGATTTGTGATACAAGTCATTTGCTTGTGTGTGTTTTTCTTCTTGATTTATTTATGTAGTTTTTGGGTTGGATCAGAGTCTGTTTACTTCCTGCAAAAATATTTGGACAGAACACAACAACAGAGAAATTAAAGTGTCAAGATAGAGTAAGGGCTGCGGCATCGCTCATAGTGTTAATAGGATTGGCTGCTGTGACAGATGGCCACATGTTAGCAGTCATCTGCTGGAACGTTATTTGTGACACCCTGCTGGGATGGGTTAAAGGTAACATTCAGGAGCTTGATGGTCCCTGAACTCATGCTGCTCAAGTGTGCCTGTGCAGAAACAGGAAACAGAGTCTCCTTTGTCACTGCATAGTCCCTCTATTGTGTTCCTCTATGATTGAGTCTTGTGGCTACAGAGGGTCCTCATCCTGAGGGCACCATCCCCGTTACCCCTGCTTTAATTCGGAGGCCCATACTGGCCTGTAAATTTCACTGGAATTCTTAATGGTGCTCTTGAGGCGCTTTCACTGTGGGAGGCAGAGCTACCAGCTGAGGAAGGCTGTCATTACAGCACTCTTCCTTCGACTATTCAGCCTGTAATAAATGCATAATGCTCAGACCTGTTATATTTCCGTTATCCAACACACATGTCACAGCTACCAAGGTTTATTCCTGGAAGACAAGTATGTTTAACCTGGACAGTTTAGCTCTTGTAAGAGTCTAACATTTCTAATTTAATGTTCACGTCTTTCCTTCCAAGTTTTTAACACACACAGCATTAATGCGAGAGTAAGTGTTGTAAAGTAGAGCAAAGTAAATCAGACATTTCAACACTTGAACCGAGCATTATAAAGGTTTGTGGGTGGCCGAGTGAGTTATCACTCAGTCATAGCTCGTTGATGCCACAGGTTTGTGGCATCTCTCTGGCTGCGTGAATAAACACACTTCTTCTTAAAGTGCCATCCATCAGGCCAGATATTACTTCGGGGAGAAGCCCTATTTCGCTTCTCAGTTGGTTAGTTTGAGCACTAAAGTTACTGGATGAAAATATGCTTTGATGTTTTAATGAAAAGCAGAGTTACTGAGTCTTAACAGAGGCTCAGCCATCTCCAGAGCTGCAGCCAAGCAGATTTGGTTACTTTTACGTATAGCCAGGCTAACTGTTTCCTTCTGTTGTCAGTTTTAATGCTAAATGTCTTTAGGCACCTGTCTCGTGAGTAGTTTTGATCTTCTTTTCCAGCTTACGTGAAGAAAACAAAAAAAGGGCATCCTTAGAAATGCTGGATTATTCTTGTCACTCTCAGTGAATGTTTAAGTTTAGAGATGAAAATTGTCTTTTGGGATGATTCTGGAGTATTTTTAAAGGCTTTACAGAGGTGTGAAGTGCAGCATGATTGCCACTGTAGCCATGGGGATTATTATTTTAGCTATTTTTGGCCACAGAGTCCACCTGCTCAGCAGCAAAAGCAGAAGTGAATTACCAAAAGCTGCAACCCCCCAGGAATGTGAAGGTGTAGTTCCCAAATTACATCCTAACCAGACTGTTTATAGGCTGAATGAACTTAAAAGTGTCTGAAAGCTGACATGGCCTGAGATTAGGACTTGATAATAGTCTTGACATGAGTAAGTGTCATCACCCAGTCTAGAGAAAAGAGCAAAAGAAATCGCCCCAATCAGTTGATCTGACTCTTTTAGAAAGGCTCTAGTCGTCTTGACCAAACGCATCATCTATCTATTTCATGCGTCTGCCCACGTGAGCCAGTCCTCCCATTCCTTAGAAGAGTTATGCTAATGGAAACCAGCTGGTTGCCGGACTGCATCCTCTCAGGATGGGGGGAATTGTGCACCCCCACCCCACCTTTTCTTAACCAAAACATACAGTGAAAACACAGGACTGAGAGTAACATCTCAGCAGGGTGCAAGGCTGCCGTTGTGTCAACTGTAACTGCATGTTGGAGCTGCTGATGGAAAACTCTCACGTCAGGGTTGATTGCTAAAGCCCTGATGCATGAGGGGCCGGTGGAGGCAGGTCATGAGCTATTCTGAGCCACTCTCACCTTTATAATAACTCTGACTATCTGTCAACCCCTTTTGTTGTCTTTATACGATGAATTCTTCTGAAGGATCTCACTTACAGGGGACAAGTATTTTCATATTCCTCTGCCATAGAAGTTAAATCTCAATCTATGATTGCTCTGAAGTTTAATAGAAGTAGGGAATTTTTCTTCTATTTTTTGACTAAATGTTGTCAGCGAGGCATGTGTTAACAGTTAATGTCCAGGCAGAACAGCTAAGAAACATTGGATTTTATCTCTTAACAGGCTTCCAGAAGTTGGCCTATCTAAAGAGCTTTTAGAACAGGGTGTTTCAAAGAGACAATAAATACGACAGATTCAATTTCAGGGCCACATCTAGAGCTAATAAAAACAGTTTTTTTTAACTCCTTGATTAAAAGTGTAGAGCTGGAGATGATTGGTTCATGATTGGTTCATTAGTTGTATATTTACAGTTTGTATTTGCAGCAATTTCCACCTTCTGAAACCAAGTGGAACAGTGGACCTACCACTTAGTAAACCACACAGGACTGAGAACACCAGGACACAGGAGCTAGTTCAGTATCTCACTTTTCCAGGAGTAAATTCTCCTGAAATTATGCAAGGCTTCCATGTTGTTCATTTTAAGCATGTTTTCTTTGGCATTGACTAACACCATATCAGCACACCAGATGGTCTTTGTTTAGTTATTTTTAGCTAAATAAACTCCATGCCGGCTTTCACTTGAGTCGTACTTCACATTCAGGGAGGGAAGGCAGTCGTGACGACTGATGACTGATGAGAAGTTCAGATGACCTTATGACAGAGGTGCTGTGTGACTGCTGACTTTAACTGGGAATTCCTCAAGTTGATTTGTTTTATTAGTTATTTTATACAACTAGATTATTAATTTCTGCCATGGTAGCTTAATTTACATTCCACGTTATTGTAAAATAGTTTGGGCGTTTGTAGTATGCAAGATATGCTGATACACTCAGTCATTTTGTATAGATTTAAAGTGTAACAGGTGTAATGTCAGTATTGCTTTGTGAAATATGGTTTACAACAAAACATAAAGCATTCATTATTCAATCTGTCAGGTACTATTTAGGTTCAAGCTGGCGTCTCGCTTAGCTTGATTTATTGCTTGTCTAAGTAAATACAGTGTAAGTATTTCTTTGTTAGATGTTCTGCTCTTCATCCGTGTTTACATCGACGGCTATTCATCCATCATCATCCGTGTTTTTACTCTAGCACCCCCATTGCTGTGGAGCCCACGTGAGCCTTGAAATCGTGCCAAAAGCTGGTTCCATTTCTGGTTAAGAGAGGTTTCTCTCGTGAGGAGGAGCTAAAATAAGCAGCCAGAGCCATGCCTGTAACAGTTGTCTGTTTAATTTAGCTGGTAAAGCATCTTGCCCCCCCCCCCCCCCCCCCCCTTTTTCCCCTGGCCTATATTACACTGTGTCCTACATGTATATCTCATGTCATCCTAACATTCGTATGGCACCACTGTAGTATTTCAAGGTCCATTAAATGTTATTTTGATGACTGCTGCTGTTACTGAGGCATCTCTGGGATGCACGTCTACTGTATCTGTTAAAGCCAAATGCTTCTATGTACTTTCTATTCTCAAATGTCCGAATGGAAATCTTGTACTTGGAAATCTTGAAGTGCACAGGATTTTTAGGAAGCATAACCATGTTGTGTGTACTGTTACTTAGAAGTGAGCTGAAAAGATTTAATGATTTTATCTTCTGCTGCCAGCATGTTTTATAGCTTGTTTGGCTCAATTTTAGTGAACATTTTTCTCACTTATTGCATTAGACCCAACAATCTTTCTAGATTTCACTAATGTGGTTTCAGCTTGACTTAAACTTCTCCCAGTCTTGTGCAGGACTATCACAGAGGATCATGCCTTTATTTTAAAATGTTGATTGCATGGCTCCGAAAACAATGTCATTTCTAATAAAGTTTAAATTAACAGTCATTTTAAATACACTACTCACAAAAAGTTAGGGATATTTGGCTTTTTGCATAATGTCAAAATGAACCTAAAATCCACTACAGCCTTTCCAGGTGAACTGAATTAGACTTTCTCTAAACTTTTCAATGTACATGTGCATTGTTCAATGGTTAAATGCTTATTGTACATCATGCTGTTCTCCTAAAAGATGACTAACCATAAAAAAAATACAAAAGTAGTGTCTTAACCGTGACTTGATCTTTAAATGTTCTGGTTTTATGACGTCTTGTTTCTAAACATCATCATCTTTTCATCATCCTGTTCACATTTAGACGTCATCGGACCAAGACGACACCAAACACATGACAAATGTGTTGTGGTAAACCCACCATTGGTGTTAGCTTTTCTTTCAATAAATTGTTTGAGATGGAGGAATCTCAAACAATTGAGATGGAGGAATTACCATATCATAATTCCAATTAAATGTCCAACATTCATGATATAATATCAATAAGGTGTGAACATTTTACATTTTCCTTAAATTGTATAACCAAAAGTTGAATATCCCCAATTTCTTGAGAGAAGTGTATGTGTAATTGGCTTCAGTTTTTTAAGCAGTAATGCCAAAAAAAATCACCAGTTGCATCCTCTTACATGTGAAATTTGATGTTGTATTTGCTTATATGAAAGCAGACCAGTGCTATTAGGCTTTAAAAAGATTAGTCTGATGCTGATAGACAGTTTGTTTCAATTGAATGTCAATATATGCAATACAGGCTCACTTTTTATACCTCCGAGATACCTGTTTTCTGTAGGTATTTTGTAGTTTTAGACAATAAGATGTGACTCATAGGATATAAATGTGCACCTCAAGGGATCTTGGCAATCCAAGTGAAGTACTGTATCTGAGGGTGCTTTTTTTTTTTGAGTGACAGATTACCTGATTGTATTTGACCTGCACGCTTCAATGGAATCTACTAACCTGCTCTTCAAAGTTAGCCTAAACTAATGTGAAAAATCAACTACACTTACTGTTTGACCCTAGTCTGCTCTCTGCAGACAAACAGGAAACTCAGGAGAGTAAAGTGAAGCATGAGTTCCTGTCCCTGCATCCCCCCACGGTCTCCAGTGAGACAAAGTCCCAGAGTCTCAGCACTGTTTGGCACGTGGAAACTCAGAGCCACGCCACACCACACTACCCGCTTTGTTTGCCTCTTTTAAGTTCAGCAGAAATGTGCTATTCCCTTGATGCTACCCCCCCTCATTTCATTTTGCTCAGGCCAAGAGAGCTGATCCAGTGAAAGTATATAACAGAAAAGTAATCAAACCCAGCTGTCTTCTGTTACACATGGCTGCAAATCAGGGGCCTATTTATAAAGAATAGAATGAAAAACTATTGAAAAAAGTACAAGAGCACTGCAGTGTGATAAATCAAGTGGAAAATGTCATGTAGCCTGTCATAAATAAGTTCAGCTAAATACTTTGGCATCAAGTAAAAGTGTTAATAGTCTTTACAGGATACTAAAGAAGAAATACTCAGGTTAATTTTAGCTCAGGGTAACATTTTCATCAGGATTTCCCTACATGGTCGTGCCAACAAGAACATCAGACAGTAATTCTCCGAGGCTGTTTCTGGACTGCACAGGCTTTTGTGACAAGTCAAATTTCTCATGAGGTTCCTTTGTAGAATGCACATGCAAGCTGTAAGAGAGGTATTATTTTTGGTATGGCTGTTCATTAAACTTACTCCGTTGCCATAGTAAACCCATCGTTGTTACACATATCAAATCTGACCAAATGTTGGGCAGATTTGATGATTTGTTGATTTTGGCAGCTGTGCATGCCGGGCAGAATGTTTCTGCAGTCTTTTGGCCGGGTTACTGCCACACGATGCCACCACAAGGCAACTTAATGGGTGGCCAAGTCTGACCGCAATGAAAGGGTTTCTCTGGCCATGACTCCCACTTCCACTTCAGAGGAAACAGCGTTTGAGTGCTCAGCCTGAGCCTCTGTGGAAGCAAATGTGCTGCCTGTGACGTCAGGATGCGTCTTTTTGAGGCATCCCTCCCAATCTGGTTGAGACGCGGTTATCATTTCCCACGTCAGCATCCATTTGTTAATATGTATACATGGTGGCGTCAACACAAAATTCTGCTTCCTGCATGAACAGACAGGATCTGCCAGAAAGGAAAGCCAGCAAATATCCCATACACAAGACATTTATTAACATCCAGCGGAGACTGCATCCTGCGGGACCCTCATCAAGTAGATTTGACAAATTTGTGTTTGCATGCTGCAGTTTTATCAGAGCTTTGTCTAAAAACAATGGCTCCAACAATAACAGAGGAGTAAAAGTGGGCTGCATTTGTACACAGTGATGAAATGAGCTGCAGGAAGCATCTGGAGACCCCCTCCATCACCAGGATGGAATAGACTCAAACACACTGACAAAACACCCCAAACTCCATTTTTAAAAAAACGCATATTTTAGGCTGCACCTCCTTGCTGATGTTTTCCCTTGAGACTGAAAATAGTTTTTTTTTCATTTCTATTCTTTTTTTCTAATATTGCAAATGTTTGTAGACCATACAGTAGCAGCAATTCAGCAGCTCTAAACTTTACTTTGGCCCCTTTATCTTTAAACTAGTGCTTTTTTTTTTTAGGCAATTAATTCTGCAGAAATGCCGATGACATTCTTCCTGTTTATGCTCAGAGAAGATTTATGATGATCTTGAAGGAAGTTAATCTCTCAAAGGCAGGAAGACTTCACATGCTTGTTGTTCTTTCTAAACAGCAACAAGACTCAAATAGAATTGTGATCGTTTTAGTGAGATACTGTAGGTTTGTAAGTAGAGCCCAATAGACATAATCTGAGACAGGAATTATTCCCAAAGTGCACTGTATTTAGCCTCCGTCATTTTATCTCAGTTTTAAACAAAATCCCACAATATATAATAAGATAAGTTGAACTTTGCTATGAGATGGACATGATTAGCTTTGATAGCTGCCATGAAAGATTAATGGTTAAAAAAGAAATTAATTTATCCCAGCATTGATGTGGGGCCCATATGGGTTAAATTGTGGCTGTATTATGGGACCAGTGGGTTGTCCAGGTTTCATGGTGGCCCCAACTGTGCTTTCCATGTGGGTTTCACGTTGGGACCCATGTACTTTAACTATGAGATCTGAAATTTGCCCAGTTCAAGCCCATGCCTACAGGCTATATGGGAAAACACAGGTGGGACCACCATGGAAACCGTGGACAAACCCACTTGGGTCCCGTATATACAGCGAAAATTTAACCCATATGGGCCCCACATGGAAATGCTGGCTGGGATGTAGCAATAACTTTTTTATTTCTTATTTGAGAGCAACAATGTGTTTCAGAACCGCCATTTCCTCGAAGTATTCCCATTTTTCTTGCTGTTTTTTTTGTACTTTGCATTAATAGCGCTCTTCCAATTCTTGATAAAACATCATACAGACTTATAAGGAGACTAGAGCGGTTTTATTTCTGTTTGAATAACAGTTTTCAACACCCAAAGAAGCTTCTTCCTTAAAAGGATTTTTTTATTCTCTTTTCTGTGTTCAGCAATACGTTTGTTTGTCTTCTGAGGAGGATAGAACGTAACGTTGACTTAAACAATAGAAACCTGTTAAGTGTTAAAAGGAGATTTATGCAGTGATGAATGGAGTAAGGAAAAAAAGTAAGTGATACTGAAAATAGAACAGGAGCAAATAATGTGCTGAAAATATCCCAGTGTGGGAGCTGAATGAGAAGGAACTGAGTATTTATCAGCGACTGGATAGATTTCAGATCCAAATATTACAAGAAAGCAGTAATAGTTAGCGTTGGCGTCAACTCAACTTGTTGTTAATAGAATGTAGTAAAAATAACACAGCGATGAATTCTTGTATGTTTGAGCAGTAAACCAACTCCATCTGCCAATTTCCACCAGGGAAGTGAGGCACCTTTCTCGGCTCCTTTATAAATCCCAGCTGTGGCTGTAACTGTCCAGGGTCAGATGTTGGATGCCTTCATCATGATGCATACGAGACTGTAAAAGTTTCCTGTAATTTTGTGTTTACGTGAGCATTGTTTTAAAAAGCAATAAATTCAACGCACTTGGGGTTTTTGTGAGTGAAAGGCACATCCCCATATCAGCGCCATCAGAACCTCCATTCAGAGCAATTTCACTTCAGTTTTGAAGCTAAGAGATTCATTGTGTGTTTTGTTGAGTTTTGTGGATAGCATTCAAACGGACGGGCATACTTTGTGATTTGGCCTCGTATGTGATGGTACAGATGGTACACGTTTCCTGTCACTTAACCGGTTAGCTTGTCTGTAGCCAGAAGGAAATGTGTGCTTGTTTACGGGAGGCACTGCAACACACCATGACATCGAACAGCATGCAGTCTTGCAACAGGTCAGGTTTTGATGATTTATAGGCTGTTTTCATGGACAAAACAACTCAAAATCATTCTATGGATTCAGTTCTCTGTCTTTGACAATAATATGCACAGAAATGCAGCATCACCATAAATACAAGAATAAAAACGTGATTATTTGCAATTGAAACAGGGAATGAATAGAAATAATTGACAGAGAGGTAAAGGAGACAGATTCCTCTAGAATCTACATCTCCAATGAAACTACATCTATATGACTTCCATGGTTCCATCAGTTGAGAAATTGTTTGTCGGTTTGGTTTTTCTCCATGAGTATTGTGTTTTATTGCACAACAGCTTTTGTTTAATTTATCAGGTTTGTGTCAGAGGCTGGACAGACATCTAAGAACCACTGCCGTCCCTACCAACATCAGACAGAGTGAAATCTTTTCCAGTGAGTTGCAGTAAACATGGCTCATGCTGAATGGGAACAAAGGCATACTGAATACATTTGGTATGACTGGTAGTCTGATGTTTTCACATTACTCAGAATAATTTGGTTTTGGCCTGACTGGAAGTTTTACGGTCCAAAAACATTTTTTGTTTTCCCAAATTCTCAGAATCTTAACTTTTGTGAATGAGACGCAACATAATGCGTATGTTAATTCAACTGATTCGATTCAGAAAAAAAACATCTTACTTGAAATAGCCATAATCAATAACCTAATGGATGAGTCCAGAGTTTTCCCCCTGAAAATAAACGCTGGATTTGTGTGAGTTAAATCCGGCTAAATTCACACCTTTGGGCCTCTGCTGTCGTGTGGCAGTGAGTTTTGTTTGCAAGTCCCCCTCCCCTTACTGTGTATTTCGCCTTTCCCCTTTGTTTTGGTGTGTTCGGGACATTTCTGTGCGGAGATTTGTGCATTGTCTCCAACCAATGACAGAGCTAAGGGCGTAGCGTTCTGTTGGGATAAACTCGTCGATTGGAGCGAATATTTTTTTCCTTTTAAACGTTGACTGGAACCAACACCAGATTCCCTCAAATTCTCGATAAAAATGGTGGATGCAGCGAAGAGAAGGAAGTATTTTGCAGCAGAAAAAACTTTTTTTTACCCACTTTCTAGCTTTGAAGGAGATGCTTTGGGCTGAAGGGCGATGTGACCGTTAGCCCGAGGGGAGTTTTTCTTTTAGTTTGAATAGTGTTTACAAACAAAAATGGGGGAACACTCCGGACTCTACCTTCAAGTAACAAAACGTGAGGAGACAATGCAAAGACAGAGGGGTAGCTCATAATAATCACTTCATTTTGCAGTCCTAGCCTTTAGCTTTAAGGAACTTGGTGCAGAGTTTCATTCCTTTTTTTAGCTGTGAAGTTAAAAGACAAACTGAGCCACAGAAAAGATGACAGTTTAAGATGGACTCATCATATAAATCATATGTTAGCACCAAACTTGTCTCTACTGTAAATTATATGAAGCTTCTTCTCCTTTTTATGTGTCATAGGGTAATCATTTTAAGTTTTTTCCCTTGTCACACCTAGAAAACGATGTGACTATTGAAGACTGCAGGCACTTCTATTGTTTTTCTTACTTGATGAGGCTGATTTTTGGGTGCAGCAGGCAAAAACCTGACTTTTACCATGTAAGCATCTAACAACAGACTTGGTATACCAAATTACTTCTATAATTAAGTTTGTAGACTCTTGTATAGCAATACTGGATTATTCAACATGTTCAGATAAATCAGAATCAAAATATTGTATTTCCTTCAGAAGTTGAAACTAGGGATGTAATGATTACCGGTAAAATGATTAACCATGATAAAATTCCCAATGATTAGTAATACTGATACAAATTCTAATTATCGTTAAAACCGCAATTGATTGTTGTGCTTTAAAAAACTGATTGGGATGCTGCTCATTGGCTGGAAAAGCAGTAGCAGTGCCAGTTTGCAATGTTTAATTCATGGCATAGAGCAATGAAGGCACACAAGTGGGCAATGTTCTGGAGAATTTTCCAGACAAAGTAGACATCTAGACTCATTTTGGATGTTTTTAATACTGGGGGGTGATTTCAATAATACTGTGATAACAATTCAATTCAATTCAATTGATTTCAATTCAATTCAAACTTTATTTATAAAGCGCTTTTCATGCCAAAGGCAACCCAAAGTGCTTTTCAAGACAATAAAAACAATGATAACCATGATCATTTTTGTCACAATAACTGTGATATGAAATTTTTATATCGTTACATTTCCAGTTGAAACTAAATAGAGAATGTGGCTGAATATCAACATGGAGGCACAAAGGTGATTCCAATTTTTTTTGAAATTTTATTCTGTAACTATGTGAATGTCTAAAATAAGCACCTGTGACACACTTTTTTGTTCTGTGTAGTTTTTATCACTCACTTTTAAACGACATGGCTTTATTCTTAATTTACTCAGACTTCTTACTTTTTCAATCAGATAGCTGTAAACCGCATGCATGAACCAGCTCCATTTAGGTTAATGAAACTATTTAACAAGCAAGCATTTCCACCAATTTTGAGTGTGTTATTTCAGGTACTACCCCCAAAATTTGAATATCTGGAAAAAGTTCATTTATTTCTGCAATTCAACTTAAAAGTTGCAATTTACATATTGTATAGACAAATAATATGCAAATCAATATATTTCAAGCTTTTGTTAGTTTGGATGTTGCTGATTAGGACTTGCAGCTTAAGAAAACCTCAAATTCTGAAACTCAAAAAATTAGAATACTGTGAAAAGCTCCATTATCGTAGGCTCAGACTGTCACATTCTAATCAGGTAAGTAATCCAATACATCTGCATAAGTGTCCTGAGCCTTTTAAAAAGTCCCTGTCTTGGTTTAGAAGAATTCACAATCATGGGGAAGACTGCAGATCTGACAGTTGTGCAGAAAACCATCACTGACTCCCTGCACAAGGTGGGAAAGACACAAAAAGTGATAGCAAAAGAAGCTTGGTGTTCTCTGAGTGCTGTCTCAATGCACATCAATGGACAGTTAAGTGGAAGGAAGAAGTGTGGAAGAAAACGGTGTACAAGCCAGAGGGCTGACAGCAGCCTGGTGAAGATGGTCAATGTTAAGTTTCCCAGTCTGTGATGACCTGGGGATCCATGTCAGCTGCTGATGTTGGTCCTCTGTGCTTCATCAAGTCCAGCATAAATGCAGCCATCTACTAGGACATTTTGGAGCACTTCATGCTTGCTTCAGCAGACCAGCTGTATGAGGATGCAGACTTCATCTTCCAGCAAGACTTGGCACCTGCCTACACTGCCAAAAGTACAAAATCCTGGTTCAACAACCATGGGATCACCATGCTTGATCGGCCCGCAAACTCACCTGACCTGAACCCCATTGAAAATGTGTGGGGCATTGTCAAGAGAAAGCTGAACGAGAAGAGACCAAACAATAAAGAAGAGCTTAAGGATGTGATGGAAGCATGTTGGTCTTCCACAATACCTGAGATATGCCAGAAGCTGGTAGCATCCATGCCACGCCAGGTTAAGGCAGTCATTCATGCAAAAGGGCCCAAACCAAGTATTAAGTACAGATGCAAGATTTTGTTTTAGGAGGCCTGACTTTTTTGCTTTTAAAATCCTTTTATAATTGATTTCATGCAATATTCTAATTTCTTGAGTTTTTGAATTTAAGGTTTTCTTAAGCTGCAAATCCTAATCAGCAACATCCACACAAATAAAAGCTTGAAATATATTGATTTCCATAATATTTATCTATACAATATGTAAGTTGCAACTTTTAAGTTGAATTACAGAAATGAATTAACCTTTTCAGGATATTCTAATTTTCTGGGTAGTACCTGTATTGTTAGCAAAGATATATCTTTAATAGAAGGCTTGGTTCAGTACATAGAAGAAGTGAACAGTGTTAACATCGTGTGACAAATCAATGCTGATGATTTCCCCCTTTGATGACCTCTCTATCATCTCTTTCCAGCATTTAGGTTAGGGCATGCCCTCTGATGTAACACCTCAAGAAATAGCCATAGTCTGTAGGAAAAAAAATGGATCTACACTGCCACTGTCAGACATGAAACCACTGATGGCTGCTGGCTCCAAATCATCTCTGCCGTCTATTCAAAAGTTCTCTTATGAAATATTAAGCCAGTTTTCCCACAAGTCATTATGGTGTCAGCTACATTAATCTCTTCTGAACAGCATACAGGTGGTCCTCCTGTATCACCCTCTATCTGCACCTTCATGGTAAAAAGCGTTTTTCTGGCTCTAGAAACACAAGGAAAGCATTGACAAAATTTGAATTTGAGTTGGACACTTATTTTCAGGTCAAGAACTGAATAATTTTTTGCTCAGAGTGGTGCAAAATGATCTTTGTGAACCAACAAAAAACTGGAAAGAAGCTCCATGTTGGTGGGATAAGAGTTTCCAGTGTACTGTAAGCCACATGCAGAAGACCAGAAAATGGACTGACAAAGAAACCTTTTTACTGTAGATAATAAAGCCCTCAACAGGTAAATGGCCAAATGTTTCTTTTAGGATTTCTTTGCCTTTTTGAAGTAGTTTCAGGAGAATCTTAACATAAAGCATATACTGTAAAAGATTAAGTTCTTGATATGTGTTCAAGGGCTTTCCTCCAGCTGAATGTGTTGAGTTTACACTTTGTTCTCCTGCTCTGAATGATTAAGTACTACAAAAGAGTTATCTCAAAATTAACAAAATTCAACAGAAACATCCACAAGATGCAGAAAAACACTTCATTTTAAGTTTTAAGTCAATAAGGGGATAACAGTGGGCACAAAAGCTGGCCAGTCACGGCACTGAAGAGGTAACAAACAGAAAAAGGAAAGCCACATCAAAAGCAAGAAACCACCAGGCAGGCAGTGGTGTAGGCTGTAGGGCTCATTCTCACAAAGAAGTCCTTGACAGTGTCCTTGCAGGAAGTTATATAGATGAAAAGAAAATAAATAAATATCCTGCCACCGACAACAGCAGTCTTAAGAGAGAAGATGCTCCCTGGGGAACGTTAGCAGGATGTGAGGCCTGGTTGTTAGATGTGATTGAAGTTTACAGATAAGTGACATATGTGGGGATCAAGCTATAAAAAGAATTCTGTGAAATATGTTCATGAGCCACCAGATTTACTCATGGATATTTTCTGAATGAACAATAAAGATGACATCTGTAATTTTACCAGCGCAGACTCTAAATCTTTCTGCCATGACACACAACCAGAAAGATTTAAGAGCAGAGGATCATTGTCTCAGGGAAAAAGAAAGAGTTCTCTACGTGAAATTATTGGACACTTTCCTACACCCACACATTTTGTCATTCGCGTATTTTCAACATCTGCTAAGTTATTCTGAGCTGAGCAGCTGCCTGAGTGTGACCTGCATTCAATAAAAGTTTTGTCTCACTCTGGGCAAACTAAGATAAATGTATGTACCCCATATGCTGCGTTATTCAAAATACTTTTAAGTTTTAAGTCGTCTTCATGCGTCTCACTGTACACACATAACACCCCCCTTGGCCAGGCTGAATCCATTCATCACTTTACTAAAAGGGTTTTTCCATTTAAACTAAGACTTGCTGGCATTCAGCCCTTAAGTAAAATGGTCTCAACCTGTAAGTCATCCAAACATGCATTGTCCTAAAAAGGAGCGCTGCGTGTGTGTTTCCCTCAAGAGTTAATAAAGATTTCCCGTGACTAGACTTAAGCTATATGCTTTTGTGGGAACAGTTTGGCTGAGAGCGAAGCTCTTGTGCGTTTCAGCCAAGCATGAGGCGTTTAAAGTGAGCATCAGAGCGTTTTGCCGCCTGACGTCAACCTCCCCGCACCCACCGTGGTGGGGCTGCTCTGCGTGCAGGAAGCGGGCAGCTTGGTGTGTTGCCATCTCGCTGATCAGATTAATATGTGAGAATCAGAGCTTGAAACGTGTGTAACTCGAGTGCAGCTTAGCTACAGTGGAAATGTATTAAATATGTTCAACAAAGTCCAGTTAATTCATACAGTAGCAGCATTATGTTCCTGGAGACATGTATGCTAAGTTCACGGTTGTGTGGGAAAAGAGTCGGACAGGCAGCAGCAAGGTGTGAGTTATGCTCTGTTGTATCAAATAAAAACAGCCTAAGTGTGAACATAAGCACAGAGAAAGCATACTGGCAGAAACTTGCTCCAGAGCGAGGGAGTGCTGTAGGTTAAAGTTTGACTGCAAGTTGTTTTCTTTTTAAACATGTCGAAGTACAAGTTGACCTGCATCCCCTGAATGAAATGTATAAATATTCTGGGAGGAAGCACTTGTATCAAGTGTGTCATAAAAGAACCAAAGTGCTGGAAAATGCTGATTTTTTTTTTTTTTTTTCTTTTCTGTCCTTATATAAAATTTACAGTCATGGTGGAAAACAGCTGTTTCTGACTGAACTGTTTGGCAGCTCCCCAGTATTGACTGGAACTTTCAATAAATAATTTTGACCACAAGCTGATGAGAAGTTTTAGGGCTATTTTTTAGTGACCATGCAGAATTTATGTTTACGTCATTTCCGTTTTTAAGGACGCGGTCAAGAAAATCCTTCAAATTTGGAAAGCTTTAAAAATTTCACCTTGCCCTCCAACACACTTGGAGGCTCAGACTAGTTAGTAGCTCTCTTAAATAATGACCTCAGCAACAATTAATTAATCTTCATGCATTGAAATAACTATTAAGCTACAAGTGAACACCCAAAGCTCAGGGATAGATTGTTCCCCTGCCATTCATGAGCATAATGGTAGGCTTGTTTGAATTTCTGAAGCAACTGGTGGCCATTCAGAGACATATATAAACTCTAAATACCAGCATTCAAATGTCAGATATCCCATCTATTCTGTTTTCTATCTGATCTGAGATCTTGGACGCACCCTGCAGCTTATGCGTTTCACTGAGGATTAACACAGTGCGCGCCTGTTAACTATAGAATGGCCCCTCTCTTGTCAACTTCACCAGCGTGTGAAGTGCAGTTGTTGGATTTCTTTCCATAAAATTGTAGGTAGCAGGCAGTTAACAGTGGCCAGTGTCTTTCTCAGCTGCAGCTCAGGAACTTCTCTGTTCCATAAATACTGGAACCGACGAAGTAAATGATCCGACCAGGGGTGTGGATCAGGGCGGGGCAATTGGCTGCATTGATTGAGGGATAATAAAAGCCCGGGCCAAATGTTAGTGAACAGCCTCTGGTGCTTCTAATGTGAATATGCTGTGAGTCTTGGTAGCTCTCCAGTTAATTAGCAGTCTTTATTCCTGTGTTTTTTGGTGAAGGATATTGTGTATCTGCACAATACTACAGCACAGTAGATGCTCTGTTTAGAAATGAAGGTTAAAAAAATCCCTCCAGAGCAAATTAGTAGGGGACAGATAATGCCTATTTACTTTCTAATGCAATCCCCTTTGAAGTATAAGATTGAAAAAAAGAAACTCCATTCCATTTTAAGCCATTATGTCTTCTATGACCTCCCCTGTGGCATGTAAAAATGTGAGATAAGCTCGGGGAGTTCAGGGCTGGAGACTTAAGCAGTCGTCTCCCAGGAGGTCAGTTCACTCAGAGGCCAAC
This sequence comes from Atherinomorus stipes, assembly GCA_023101725.1. Classification (NCBI taxonomy): domain Eukaryota; kingdom Metazoa; phylum Chordata; class Actinopteri; order Atheriniformes; family Atherinidae; genus Atherinomorus; species Atherinomorus stipes. The sequence continues at coordinate 29,449 of JALJCO010007079.1, forward strand.
GGACAAGGGCCATTTCAGGCATTCTGTTTTAATTGCTCCTGAGGCTGAAGGCTTTGCCAGCACTTCACACAGTCCAGTTCCACTCGTCCTGCACTGAGTAATTGTGTCATGTTACCTCCTGACTGAGCTGGCACACGGCTGGAACAACGCTGCCTCTGTGCATCTAATGAGCCATGAACTGCGGTTGTGATGGATGTGAGATGAACATCTTGTGTCTGAGTTACACCATTTGATGTTGTTCTATAACTATTAGTAGGTCAGCCAATGACGTTGATTGACAGAAGTTTTTCTGCAAATGTTTTGAGGATTTGTCAGTTGCTTGTGTAACTTTCAGATACTGTATGTTTGCAGCTAAGGAAAACTAAGCTAGACAGTTGGCCCAGTTTGTTACCACCATTTTGTTTTGTTTTTTTAACATTAGCACACCAAAAATGAATTTGTTTTTTATTTAAAAACAAAATACATGCTAAGTATCTCTTTATGTACTTACTGAGATTCCCACTCAGAGTTGCTGTAGCAACTCTGTTGACTTGCATAAAATTTTTTGTTTCATCCACTTAAATGTAAATGACACAATCAATCTTGATATGTCAGCTTGGGCTCTGGGAAATCTTTGTAAAGGAAGTCATTCTGCAGTTAAGAGATGATCAGATAAACCTGTTAATGCAATTTCAGTTGTGTCTGAAAGTTCATGGGTGTTTGTATTTTCTTTTTTGGAAGCGGTGACTTATAATGATGGTTGATAAGTTCTTCTTCACATCTGTAGGGAGAAATTTTAGCTCTTTCTTCTCCTTATGACCTTGGATACTAAAATACAACAGCCCTGTGTTGGTTAGTCACTCCAAGTGAGGCTAATATCTATCCATCGATCCATTTTATACACCAGTTCTTTCAAATTCAGGGTCACGGAGGGTTGGATCTTATCTCTCTACTATCAGGCTAGAGGTGGGATAGGATGAGTACCAGTGCTCTTGAATTTCCTCCATTTCTACAGTCTGACTAAAGATTAGTGGAGTCTCAACTCTTAAAAGATTAAAGAAAGGAAGATAAAGACAGTCAAATGAAGAGCTAAGCTACAGTAGAAGCAATAAAAACTCACTAAAAGTTCTGATATTGTTATCAAGGCCTCATCTTTATCTGTGTTTCCCATTAAACCTTGAATCTTCAGTTTTTGTCCGTTCATGTCATGGCTCTTTCCTGCTATAACTCTCTCACTGTTGATGAGCTGGGTGTGTTCGACACACGCTCAAAGCCCAGACTGGCCCAGTGCCTGCCTGAGGAAAGAGGATGGGTGGGTGGACACTGATAAAGGACAAAACAGAGAAAGTGCTGAAGAACGAGTAGCCTAAATAGCCACGAGAGGACATGAGGAAGCACTTTGTATTGACATTGTGGGCTTGGTCTGGGACACAGGTGGCATTTGGAGCTTGTGTTTCTGCTGTTTTTGCTTGCTGGAGCTTTCAGATAGTGAAACCCAAACCAGACCCACCGAGCAGCATTAACCCAGCCTCAGTATCAGCTTTTCCCATGTGTGTCTTCCAGCGCTGTCATCTAATGAAGATTCAGGATTTGATCACATTAAGCTCTCTGTTTTCATTCTGTCTGCATTGTTTCCAAGACCAACGCCAAATCAAACAATTCTTTTGTGGTCTTAGATGGAGCTGCCAGAAACTCCATGATATCTCCCAGAGGCAGTGCCAGCATGTTTAAAAAAAGATTCACATTTCTGAGAACTCGCAGCCGTTACGCTTTCATGACTTTTACCAAGTAAATGATAAAGAAAGAAAAAAAGAGACGTGTCACCCATCCATTTAAACCAATTCACATGATCTTATCAGTTTACTTGGATCTGTGTTTAACCGCGTGACTTTTTGGCTCAGCAATTACAGTAATAACATCATATCCAGACTGTGATCTGCAGATAATCTGCAGCGCAATCAGTCTTTGTGCCACATATTAATGCGAGAAAGATGATAAATTACTGTAATCACACAGACACTTTCATGACAGTTATTTCTTAACGGTTACGTTTAGTTTTAAAAATGATGTGTGTGTTGGGACTCATTCTGTGCAATGGTTGTCTGTGTGCCTTGCAGAAAGATGTGAAAGAAGTGTTCACAGCTATTACGTTCGAGGTGGCCTACAGCCTGGGAAAACACATGCTAACCGGACACCAGGACAGAGATCTGCCAGCGCTTGCTCCAGTGCTGCGTTGGAGGAAAGGAAGCAAGATTGCAGTGAGGAACGAGGTACAGCAGGGTTTCATGTTTCCTAGAAAATATGCGTTTGACTCAAATATAGAAATCAGATGTTTCCTTTTACATTAAGAGCAGAAATTATAAGCGGTGAAGTAGTTTGATGCAGATATTAGGAGCCCTCAATGAGGTCAGTCCTTATGACAGCCACTTTCTATGTGTATTTTGCTCTATTTATTTAACTGCGTCACTGAAATTAAGTTATTTTTAGAATTTCTGTTGATATTAAAGCTCAGTGGGAAAAAGTTTTTTTTTCTTGACCAAGACTCCAGAACTTACTGGTATTATGTTCATTTTGCTCTAATAAAAAAAGACCATCACTTATTTTTAACCAACTCATGTTTTCAGCACTGGCTCACGGAAAAGTTGGATTCTCCCACACCTGATATAAAACCAAAGTCATTTCTCCCTGTGGACTCCAGAGGGAAACAGCTTGAATAGGGTTTTAACGATTTGGTCTTAGTTACCAGCTTATTATTGTCTGTGTTAGCTTTTCTTGAGTGGAATCCAAAAAAGACTGATTCATTTATTTTCTTTCCGACCCCCCTCTAACCTGCCCCACATGTGTTTCCCCAGTGTCTGCACTTTTTGTGAAGAAAAAAAAAAGGGGGAGGTATTTGCATCTTTCAGCTTCTGAAAAAAATCCATTTATCAGACACTCATCAAGCTATACTGCTTGACCTAAGTTTCCTTTCATGATCCAGCCTCAAACCAAATATACTCCTCCATTGAATCAGATGAGTTTTGGGCTTTTCTGGATAAAGAAACATCTAGTGGGTAGCTCCAACTGCAGCTCAACACTGCCCCCTTGTCTGAACATGGCATTAATGTGTTTAGTGAATGAACAGCATGAGGTCATATTAACTGTGTGCTTCACTGTTTCCTCGTCAGACTTGGTTTGAGAAGAACTGCCTGTCAGACGACTGTGCTGCAGACCTGAGGCTTCATGGGAAGCTACTTCTCTCTGGGTAAAAACCTGCTGGAGTTTAGAGTTAAACTCCGGGTCTGTCTTTTCCCCCAGTCCTGAGGAAGCAAACTGATGTCATAGGCCATGTGGGTGTGGGTAGTGGAACCATGACGCATGCTTGGAGAATATCCACATGTTTTTCCTTAGTTAGGGAGTTCCCTTTTTATTTTGTGTCTTTTGCTCTGCATACAATAAGCGCAGTTTGTGTTTGTTCTCCTGCTAATCTCATTTTCCTGTACATTTTCTTTATTGTACTCTAAAAATAAGCAAGTACAGTCCAACAGGGATGCCCCTCCTAGTATGATTACATTTAAGCCATTTTGAAATGAGAGTCCATGTTAATATTGCTACTTCACCTTATTTTAACATTTGTGTGACATTTTTATTTTATATTCCCACCAGGTTGCACAGTAAACCTCATTTGGCCCTCGGAGGAGTTAGAAACGTCTCTTTGAACGTCACCATTTCAAATGCTGGGGATGACGCCTATGACACCAACATCTACTTCAACTTCTCCAGGGAGGTTTTCTACATCAACTTCTGGCAGAAGGTCAGTGGCTCTTAAAGAAAGTATTTGCTGTTTATTTACTGTGATGCATGCATTTGTTTCCATAATGCAGCAGTTTTTTGATTTGCTTTAGGAGTTACATTGGAGTGAAACTGAGGTTTATATAACTTAGAAAATCCATAATTTGTTTTACATTGATGGCCCTTTAACCCCTAGACATCTGGGTTGTAACACACTCATACAATGACTTGAAAGTTTGTGAAACATTTAAATTTTTCTGTAATTCTGAAAAAACAGAGGGTAAGATTACATAAATGAGTAGAAAAAAAGAGACGCTTGTTTAACACCTTGTACAAAGTTTGGACAGTTATTAAATGATAATCAAAAATGATCCAATGTTACAGATCTGTGAATGGCAAAAATTATACGAGGATGTGAAACTTTTAATAGGTTACAGCAGTAAATGTGACTTATGTCTCTGGTAGTTGTCAATTAGTCCTTAACATGAGTTTGGGAGAATTTTAGCTCATTCTTCCTTACAGAAGAGATTCAGTGGATGCTTGTAGGTTTCTTTACATGAACTACTCATCTTGGGTCCTTCCACATCTTCATTTAATTTAAGGCCATGACTTGGATGGGGCTTTGCCGAAAGATGAATTTTCATTTTACTTCATTTGGTCTTCATTTGTACAACAGCTTGTGTGCTTATGATCTCTAGGAGCTATTTATGAACTTATAAACCATCATGACTGAGATGTAGTAAAACAGATCCAAACCATGATACTGCCACCACTGTGTTTCACAGATGAGATAAAGCAGGAATATAGAGTTTTTCTTTTTTTCCTGCACTCCTAATTTATACCCATTTTTATTTTAAGCTAATCTGTCTTTAAAACAGTTTTCCAGTTTCTCTGTGTGATCTTTGGTGAACACTACTGTATACAGGCAGGAATTTTCTTTTGGAAGAGGAGCTGATTTCTCATCGCAACCTTTCCATGAACGCCACAGTTGTTCAGTTTTATCCTGATAATGAGCCGACGAACGTTAACATGGGTTGAAGCTAGAGTGGCTTTTAGTTGCCCAGACATAACTGTGTGTTCTTTTTTGACCTCAGAGGCCAATTACACCCTCTCTTTGGGGGACTTTGTTGGTTGACCACTTGTGGGAAGAGTAACAATGGTGTTGAATTTCCCAAATGTTGCACACAATTTGTCTGACTGTGGAAAGGTTGAATCAGAGCTTTTTATGGGTCATTTTAAAACATTTTCCAGAATTAACTAGTCTTTCTGAGACCCTCAGAAATCAATTTTCTTTGTACTTTTATACAAACGTGGATTGTGGAAGATCACTGTTCAGTTTCAGTTTCAACGGTAATCCCAGAGGTTCACGTACTTTTACACCTCACAAACATTAACATAGATAGGCATAGACTGAGGTCCCTTCGCTTAGACATCCTTTAGATATATTTTCTGATATCTTTTAAAACATTTTTACCTCAAATAAAACTTTTCACGAAAATGTATTTTCTTGTTTTACCTTTAGCCCTTTGAGATCTTGCAATATAAAGAGCACTCTAGATCAAATATATTATTATCCTTATAATTACATGGATAGTTATTCTTTACTGTAATAATTATTTGTCATTTTCTCATTGGGTCCTATTGATCTACTTTTAGGACAAACATCCAATGATTTGTAAGTTAATTTTTCAGCAGAAATAAAGGAAATATTTTGAAGAGTTCACAAACTTTTAAAGGTTGCAGAAGATGCACATTTTCTCCAAGAAAGTACTCTTAAAAAGTCTGTAAGTATATGTATGTGATTATATGTCAGGAGTTCAAGTTCAACAGTAGAGCACATTTTCAGACTGATGAACTTGTAGCTCTTTGCTGTGTGGGTTGAGGCAAAGATGAAGGGATTAAAAACAAGGAAGAACCAGCAGGAGCAGCAGCAGCTGTCCCATCTCAGAGGGCAGCTCCCCTGGCTGACCTGTCATATGCCTCTGACTTATTCAAGACAGACGCACCATCTCAACAACAAATGAGCTAAATGCAAGAGAACATGGTAGAGCAGACAAACCCCATATGTTATGCACCATTCAAAACACATCATTCATGCAATAAACCAAAAAACACTCTCCTAGGGCCATATTTTATTGGGTAGATGCAGGTATGCAAGGTGCTGATTATAGCCGACCTTCGTGGAGATATATATCAGACCTGCTCCTCACATAGTTTGACCCTAAATGATTTCAACATTTCGTCACTGCTAAAGAAATATCTACCCACTTCCACCCCGCAATTGACCTGAGAGATTTTCTCTCAGTTCATACTGGATGCAAATGGATTTCACAGTGGCCACCTCTACCTCTGCCTCTGCTCGCATCTGTTTGCTCGCTTGTTGCAAAGACCTCCGAGGATCTACTAACTTAGAGAAACGCCACGTCACATAGTGCGTTCCAACATCATCCATCAGGAACGCTTTTCTTCCTTCATAATGGACCTCATGTTTATCCTCCAGCTGGGTTTTTTTCACCCCTACAGTGCGTAAGACCATGTCTGTAAAGCACACAGCCTGTGGCATGGTTTTAAGCCCCTGACAAAGGTGAAATTGAATTTAAGTAGAATACACACTGCAGGCAAATATTAGAAAAACAGGGAGTCAGTTTCAGTTTCATAGCAAATCTAATGAACCAAGCGGACTTTAAGTATCAGGTTTCCAGCAGCCCCAGATCCTCATTTTGTTCAGGAACCTGATAAGTCAGGGTGGCCTGCTGCACAAAGGGAACAGGAAGTGAACAGTATGAAAGAATTACAAAGGGGCCACTGAGTAGATTTATTGCTGTATGGTCTCTGCGATATTTCTAATTACCAGTGGAAAAGACTGAGGTGTTGATGTGACCCTTTTTTTTTTAGAGTAAAGGTCAGCTAACCCCCTTCTGAGGTTTTTTTTCTTTAGGGAGCGGAGCATGAACTACTCCCCTCCTATTTAAGACCGTGTGTTATCGCTGTTGTTCTTGCAACACAAGCTGTCACAAAGCCTTGGCGGTGAATTGGTTTGAGTAACGCAGCCTTCAACCCATTTGGACTTGGAGTGTGCTGCACTGGCTTCTGAGTTTTCTTTGTTCATGCTTGAAATAGTAGTTTTCTTCCCTTTTTTCTCTAAATGGTGACATGTGCCATTGTGTTTCTTACTGCGCTTCATAACATTTTTTGTAAGACATATGTTTTCTGCCACTTTTCTAATAAAGACCAAAGATTGAAGCTTACTGACCAATTCCACCGCAGGCCTCCTTAAAAGCCACACAATCACAGCTGAAGTTACCTTTAACAAAAATAGAAGAATCATTCATTCGTGCAACATATAAATATCTGAGTTTGAAAAGAAAAGTTGAAAACAAACACAAAATCCGAACCTTAAAAGTTTAAAATGCCTATGACACTGTGCAGCCTTTAACTTGCACACCACTGAAGGAATTTAAGGAAAAAAAAGGGGGGGGGGGCTTGGTAAATGCCAACAATGAAGTAAAATAAAAGGTGCTGATCTCAGTTTTTGGTTTGTCTTTTGGGAAACCACTCCTTTTCTCTGTGTGTTTAGCAAAGCTGGGAGAAGTCCAATAAAGTGAAAATATAAAGAAAGGTTATCGAAGTATCTGAGTCCACTCAGACATCAACCTGAAAGGCCTGAAAGTTTTAGCCAAATGTTTGCATGTTTTAAACACACCTACCTGTATCTAAATCTGATAACTATAAAGTCAAATAAAGTTTTTATTTCCATCCTTATTTGATTAATTGTAATAAAATTGAAAAAAACTAAGCTTTTGGCAGTACCAGTTAGTACTGCGTGATCTGGTCAAAATCCTGACTGAAACCAAAGCAGCATCACACAACCCACTAAATTAAATACCTCAACTGCATTAAAGAACATCAAGACATTTTTGACACAAATGTTTTAACCTGCAGAGTGACCTGCACAGCTAAAATGAGAGTTTTCAGGAAGTGTGCAGCTTTAGGTACTGTATGTTCTGTCTGAAAGCTGGATTTTCTGTCTTTATACTGATACATTTTTTGAAGAAGAAAGGAAATTTAAAAAAAAAATTGTTATACAGATGAGAAGGGTCCTTTAAAACTTTAAGCCCAGTGTCTGTGACCGATCCTCTATGCAGTAATCCTTGATTAAAGTTTTCCAGCCAAGACATAGTGGACTTTAGATTATGACTTCAAAGATTGAACGGTGCAGATGTACAACAGCGGTTAAAGTGGATGATATTTATGGATGGGTGAATCATATTTATGGATACTGCAGAAAAGATACACATTAGACAATATACCAAACAGTTGCAAAATGACACGGCTGATACAACTGATTTCTGATGACTTAGATATTGCAGCAAATGTCCAAAAGCAGTAGCTTGAAATGCAACTGAGAAATTATCAGACCCTCAAACAGAAGAATATGAATGGTTGACTTGCCTGGCTGTGAGCTGACACTTTTCATAGCACTGACTATTAAAAGCCTAATGTAGAGCTTCATCCTTATACCTACAAAAAAAAAGTATTAAGTAGGTGATGACACTGGCTTGGAAAAGGAACCCCTCAGTAATGCCAAATGTCTCGGTACCTAAATTCACAGAGACATAAAGGGATACACGAAGCTAGCCTCCGATGTATCATCCACCACTGACGTCCCACACCAGCAGAAGCCTCAACAGACACTAAAGCAGTGTAAACAGTCCTGGTGATATTTAATGGCTCTTCCACTTATGAAGATCTCAGCATGTATTTGTTCCTGACAAACTCCAGAGAAACTAAGCAAAAGACTGAAAGTGAAGAAGCACTGAACAAACAGACTTTGTCACTCTTCTTGCTGTGGAGGCAGAGTGGACCACATGTCTGAGTGCTCTGCTCTCTCTCAAGGGCTACCAGGTGGGTGATGGGTAAACAGGCCCACTTCCCCAATCCTGCCCAGCCCCGTGGGACAGGCGATGTTTGCACAGCAGCATGGAGGAATACAGGAAATAGAGGAAATTCCATCATTGCCAGTTACACTAGGGTCCCCTTCCCTCCCACCCTCCCTCCCTCCATGGGTCTCACCGTAGTCTCCGTGCTAAGAGTGGTTCTGCTTATTTAAGCGGACTTAATGAAGATGGAAGGTAAAGCCACACCCTGAAAATCTGCTGAACAAGGGGTAGCTGGAGCGTGGATTATGCTGCAGATGGTTGTTTAGCTTTAAATCTGTCAGCAGGGACAACCACCGCACCTCTTTCCCTATCACATTTGGAAACATGTTATAAACACAGACTCACACTGGACAGCAGCCCAGACATTTTGCATGACTTACCTAAAGCTCTCATTAAATATTCCAGGAGCACTACTCTGTCTCTTTTTATATCCTTACAGTTGTGAGGTACCTCTGCTCCCAGCACATGAGCTCAGCTGACAGCCTCTTAGTGAACTCCAGCAAAAAGAATTCTTGCTCCTCGTGGGGTCAAGGCCCAAGTGTTTACACAGCGCAGCCGGTGAAGCTCCGTATTGTTTAGACAAGCTTCCAAACACACAGTCTGGAGGTTGTCCAATTACCCACCCGCTAAGATGTGTGTACCACCGTTGCTTTGTACATTCTTTGTTTAACCTAATTTAGAACTCAATACGACACATTCCTTTAGATTTATATCTGTTTTCAATGATTATCTTTGATCATACTGTAAATGTCCACAGGTATGTCTGGCTGAAAGTGTGCTGCTATGGCTGAAATTTATATTTATTTTACCATCAAAAGCTGCTGCCAATCCTTTTTCCTGGGCTTATCAGAAGTGATTGCTTTGTGTTAAAGTCGACGTCTTGTCTCGTGGTTCTTCCTCGCTGGTTTCATCTGTCTCCATACATGTCACCCAATCTGTCTCCATTCAGTCTGACTTTATCACCTTCTTTTACTCTCTTTCTGCCTTACTTTTTCCAGGAAGAGAAAGGCATTTCCTGTGGACTTGTTGATTTGGACTTCCTCAGATGCAAAGTGGGATTTCCCTTCATGAGAGCACAGACTAAGGTAGCTCAAGTCAAAAGCTGCATGTAGCATCTGCATGTTTTTAGAAGCTCAGTAAATCACAATGCATTGGAGAGCAGAAGCCTTCCATTGACTACTTTTATATTTCATAAACACGCTTAATTGGATTGGAAACCTTTTCTTGGTTAATTAAGGAGGCAGTCAGTGACACCCCATATTACTTCTGTCTTTTGTCTGTCCAGTATCATTTTGCAGTGATTTTTGACACAAGTCAGCTCTCAGGGGAAAATGACACTTTGCAGTTCTGGGTTCAAGCAAAAAGGTGAGACTCTCACGTTTAACTGTTTGCAACAAGCAAATCTTGTGCATTTAGAAAAAATGTTTATTCAGAAATGTTTCATATTTCATGCACATTGTGGTGAATACAAATTGCAAATTTATTGTTTCTTATTCTGTTTTAGTGCCAATCCAGAGCACAAACTCTCCGACAACTATTTAGATATATCAATCCCGCTGATCCATGAGACCGACACCACTATAACTGGGTAAGAACAAGACAAACATGATCACTCACAGTTAGGGATGTATACAGAATACCGGCATCGTTTGGTAGCGGTTCCTTATCTTAACAATACTAGGGTACCGTTAATATTCTGGACAAACAATACTGTTATTGATACTTTTTGAATGTCTGCCTAACTGTAGCGTAATCATGGCACTGTCACGTAATCAGAGTGGAGGAGTTAGACAGACACATTTCTCTTATCCTCACAGCTGTCCTTCACCCACCTTTACATCCAGGCCCTCCTCAACACCGTCCAAACAAGTGTTCTCGACCACTGCATCTTTTAACATCTTCGAATGTCTTTATTGTTTACTATAAATTACATTATAGTATCAGTAAGAGTATTGATAAATATCAGTATTGGGAAGAAGTATCGATATTGGTATCTGTATCGATAAAATTATGACAAAATAGATCCCTACTCACAGTGGAGTTGCTGCTTGTACATAACTGTGAAGCTTTTAATGTCATGCATCTCACTCAAATGAAGACTTGGACTGGATGTCCATCTGTTGTCCCTCAGGAAGAGAGGGATTGCTTTTCTCCATATGGAGGATATCAGCTGGAAAAGCCTTATCTCTGAATGCTTTATCATGGTGCTGCCTCACAGAGGAAGGGGAGAGATGTAAAACAGCATATTTCTGCCAAAACTCTGACATCTGATAAGGCTGCTGTCTTTAATGTGAAGGGAGTCTTCAGAGAAAAGCTGGACACGTAGCTCAGCTGCTAAACAAAACACTTCTGATCAGCTGAATCTGACTAGAACCAGAGATTTTCAATGTCATGCATCTGGCTTTTTAAAAATAAGTGCTTCATATGCTAATCCATCATTTTCTCTGTCTTTCCTGAAAACTGTGGGTCTTGCCTGCAGTGTGGTAACACCCACCTCCTTTGTGTATGGAAACTCCATCGATGCCTCACGCTTTGTCAAGTATGAAGACATGGAGTGCGACTTCCAGCCTCTTAATCTGACTTTTCAGGTACTTCAACCACAGAGTTTATGCATTTTTTTTAGGTCTTTCCTCATATATTCACTGCTCTTTTTATTCATCTCCATCTCTCCGTGTCCCTCTGGGATGTGGCTCCAGGCCATAAACAAGGGACCCAGCAGGCTGCCTGGCTCCACTGTGGACATCAGGATACCCAACCGACTGGCTGGCAATGGAGCTGACATGTTCCACATCATTGAAACCCAGGTGGAGACCAACAGCAGCACGTCTGCATTATTTACCCTGAAAAAGTCATTATTTATTAGTTTATTCACCTGCAGGCAGTCACCTTTTTAGCTCATTTATCCGTCAGCTGTGCTTCTCCACATGCTTTTATCCACTTTAGTGTTCACGCTTAAAAAGCTGCTGATCTGCTGGGTCATTGGTCAGAGCATGGACATGTTGCTTAGAGTGGGGAACTACCAGACCTTTGAAAATCAAAGCCAAAATGTTGGCACTGCTACTGAATTTAGTCATCCATCTTGTTTCACAACATTTTCCATTTAGATAAAGAAAGAAAATACTCCCACTGGGTTCAGATGTTTTCTTAACCCTTACATTACACCTTTCATATAGGTAGATCATGTGGGAGCTCAAGCTGTTAATTGTATTTACTGTGAATGGGGAGACAGCGTTAGTGTATCCCACCCTCCTAGAGTCCATCTGGAATCACTTTCAGGGGATCAGACAGCCTCCACGAAATAGGAATGGGACACCTGCAGAGATAGCTGCAGCCTCGCACCACCCCAAGCTCGGAACTACAGTATGTATGATAAATACGACTAACACTGTCCAGTCTGTGACGTGCTGGACTGTTGCATACATGTATTTTATATCCAGATACCTTTACCTTTTATGCAAACTTCGGTTTGTTCAAATAATATACATTTCTGATTTAACTCCATATTTTGGGGGTTTTCTGCTGAAAAAAAAATCCTTAAATCTTTCAAATTTACCATAAAATTCTCCTCTCGTGAGGGATTACACCGGGTTAAAGTTAGGGGAGTTGTTAGAAAAGCCTACAAATCTTCACACCAGCAATAGCAGCAGAAATACAGTATAGGACATGAGAGCATGCAGCTACAAGCGCCAGACATGCTGGGATGTAGCAGGGCAGACAATGAGGAAGGCCAGAGGAGTGTGTTACCTCCACAGCTTCAGGTCGGTCAGAGGAGAGGGGAAAGGGGAAGTGCTCCCTGGGGGGCTGGGCAGTAAAGCGGACACCTCTAAATCACTCCATATGGGAAATTTGTCTGGGAGGGGTACCAGCTTGTTGCTGTGGAGAGCTTCCTGTGAGCCCTACAGACTCATAACATTTATGGTGACAAAAGTACTGTGTTGACATTTTTGCATCAAACTTGAATCCAGGCCTATAAACATAACCAAACTTCTGCTTTCCTCCACACCCATGTCACACAAGCCTAATTTAACTTGTTTTTACTTGAGGATAGATAGTGACTTTTGCAAAAAAAATCTTAGTCAGCACAACTTAGTTTTTTTTTCTTTTTTTCTCTTTTTCAGGTGGCAGATGGTCGAGGGAACTGCACCCCTCACAGGAACCCAACACCATGCACCATACCCCAGGACAAAGAAAGCATCTTCCACTCCATATTTGCCTTCTTTACTAAATCAGGGCGCAAAGTCTTGGTAAATATGCACTTTGACATTTCAGAGATCACTGAGAGGCAGCCCCACTGAGGGTTCTTGTGCTTTTTTAGCACTGTAACATCTGTTTATCACACATCTCTGTCCCATTCTTTCTCAAACCCACTTTGTATTTCTTAACAGGACTGTGACCGGCCTGGAAGAGCGTGTATGACAATCTCCTGCAGCCTGGGTCCACAGTTAAAAGAGGAGGCTTTGAGCATAGATATAAAACTTCTTCTCAACACTGAGATTCTGAAAAGGGTAGGGCACACGTCACAAACTCAATTCAGTTGCACAATACCAGGATTATTTCATTTAAAGAAACAGTAAGTCACCATTCCTCCATCTGCAGGATAGTTCTTCTGTGATCCAGTTTGTGACAAGAGGCAGCGTCCAAGTAAATGACAGGGCAGTGGAGGTGCCCAACGGCCTGCCAGATGAAATTTCTGTGAGTATATTGTGAATTTACAACTTAACTAGATACATTACTCGTGATTTGGTGGAGACAAAGGCATCAGAGCAAAAACATTAATGTTGCACCCTGTTTGCCAGATAGAAGTTAGGTAACTGTTTGCCATTAAAATTATGTAACTTATGTTGCATTTTAATACATGTTTAAACAGCTCTAAAGAATTTTTCTCTTTTTGAAATTGCAATGTTATAATTCATTTTTCTGTTGTGTTGGGTTAAAATGTTTTGATAACCTAAAGCAAATTAGGGAACCAGCTCATGGTTGATTGCCAAATAGAAAAAAAGCACACGTCAAAGTACTATGCTATCATGCACATTATACTGTAAATATCAGCTTCATGACACTCTTGTTATACAGCTTCACTACTTTTCACATTTGTTACAAAATCTTCACCTTTATGTTTGCTTCCTTTCCCCCTTAAAGTTGTAGGGTTTGTAATTGTGTGATATTTAAAGGCTCAAAATATGATTTAGATTTAAAATATTTGCAAAAAGTGGAGAAACAACAGAGTTTACATCAATCTTCTTTGTAGAGGTCAATGAGCTGCTGCTCATGTGTGCCATCCAGTTTATTTCTCATTATACTGTACAGTACTGTATATTGCAGCATGCAGTAGTTCATCTCACTGTGGCTTAGACTATTTAAATTTGAGCAATTATTTCCTGAAAACAAACTTTCCATGCAGCTACACCATACAGATTGCTACCTATAGCTAATAGTGCTTGCAATGGTAGCAGAGCATGATCATCACAAAATGTTGGTGAGCTTTAGTTGTAACTTTGAATTTCTCCAACACTCTCAAGATTCCAGCTGAAAAAGTGTGGAAATCTCAGTGGTGCGCATTTCTCCAAACAAAGCTTATGTTATTTTAGTCAGTTCATAATAAGAGATAAATGATCCCTGCAGTAAATTAAATTGGGCCGATCTTTTAAACCGTGTTTATTCTGGGTCAGTATGGATTGCCAAAAATCCACAGGCACCATTTCAGAGGAGAACTGCTGCGTTTGGTGTAGTTATGCCTTGCTCAAAACATTTTGATAGGACCGATGCTTATTGGATCTTGAACCTACAATAGGTTACAAAATACATTGCACTGTAGACAGAAATATAACAGTCATTGGTCATATTTTTATAGTATATTATTATTATTTATTTATTTTTATTTATTTATTTATTTATTTATTTATTTATTTATTTTTATTTTTAATGCACACTGTGGTCAATCACATAGTGGTTAGAAAATTCTTTAGGCCACTGAAAGGCTCCATTATGGATCACTAATAAAGGATATGATTGTAGGGAACAGCTGGGGACTGCAAGTATACTTTGTGTTTCGACTTTGATTGGCTCTTCGGGGTCCTCAGCTGTGTTCAAGGACAGACCCTCCCCCTGCTCTTGATTGCTGAGTGATTGAATGCCACACCAGATCAGATTTGACAATTATATTGAGCACTCAGCATGCTTGCAACAGGATCTCTTGAGAAATTAGGATGCTGACTGGGTTGCAGCCCGACTGACCCTGCACTCCTGTGGCGCTCAGAAAATTCAGACCTGTCATGAGCATGTCTATGCTACGCTGCCCTTTCAGCACTTAGTGAGCATCTCATTCCAGTGACCATTGCCCCCATTGGTTTTTCACAAACACCGTTACCTTCTCCCTCAGGATCCCTGCAAGCTAGAGTACACACTGCAAATATGATTTGTGGTCCTAGATTTTACTGTGCACAGCAAGCCTACTGGTTGCAAGCAGAACAACAATCTGGAATTTTATCACCCGTAATATGTAAACAAAACCACATAACTCCATATTCTTTTGCTGCAAGCATGCAAGTTCCAAATTTAGAAATGCAAAGTTGAGGTCAGTGGACTTAATATTAAGTGACATCAAAAGTTAAATTGGGACAGTCAGAGAGCAATGACCAGAAGAGCTTTCATCTTTTCTGTGCACGCAAATGTCCCTGGTATGCACATCAACAGCTAAATTCCAGAGACTGGGGTTAGGGGGAAGTGTTAATGTGGGAAACTTTTAAACAGGGAGATTTATCTTCACTTGTTCCCTTGGTTTTGTCTTGAGTAACAGTTGGCGTCTCATGCCACATTGGAGTTCAAAGTCTGTGCAGCACTGCATGTTGAGTCAGTGATGATCCTTGTGCACCTCTGAAATTTTTCCACTTCTCATTTTTACAACACTTCATGCAGAGTTGTATTTGAGCAAATAAACAGTGTTTGCCTTTGTTGAACACCATTAGTAAATAAACTTGTGGATTTCATGGCCCCACAGGAAGTGTTGTTTTCCTGTGAAAGCTTAAATGTTGCTATTTCAGTGCAGAAAGTAGTTTGATCAAATCAGAGTAACTGCTGGAAATAACAGGAGGTGATACAGAAGTATCAATGAGACTCAAACCGGCACAAGTATATAATTAGGTGGAAATAAATGGTTGTTATCAGTAAATCAAATAAACACCATAGCACTTGTGTTAGAAATTGATTTGAGAAACTATCTACATAATTAGGGTAAATACAGAATTCGTCATTGCGTGTGTGACTTGACTCCAATACTAGTGGTTTAGGTGACAGATTATCTAGCAGATCAGTGTTAACTCACATCATAGGAATGAGTCCAGATAGCTGTAATTTACTGGACAGCCAGGATGTTTTCAAAAGTTGAGAAAACTCCCAGAATTGAGATAGGCTTCAGAATTAGCCCAATTCTGGACTTAAAGCAACACCACATAACTTTATGACCTTCAAATTTTTTGTTTTTGACTTTTTTGATGGCACACTGGCATTCATTACATACATTCCTGAGGCCGATGTTGCTCTGCAATGTCCCGGAGCTCAAACGCTTCACTTCAAAATGTGTTTCAAGCCTGGAGAATCTTGTGACAGCTTCATTTTGCTTTGCACACAGTGTCACACACCAGCAACTGGATATCGCGCTCCGTGGCTGATTTAGCAAGGAGACACAAGAGGACATTATTGAAGGAAGTGTAGAAAAGAAAAAAAAAGAAAGGAATAGAGAAAGAGATAAGTGTCAAAGTCAGGCTGGCTTTTACTGGCTGGACAGAACTCAGAGAAGAGACAGCTTGTTTCATACTCCACAAAAGTAAGAACTTTGTTCTTGCCCGTGAGGCTGCAAGAACAAGAAAAAAGGTTGTTTTAAGTCAAGTCATTACATACCCCACAAGAAGCTCTGCAACTGGCGCGCGCAGGGGGTAAGAAAGGGGGGTGACAGTGTTTACCTGATTATGCAATAAACTACATCCATGGCTGGACGGAGGTGCGTAAGCAGTGGTATCCGTGTATTTAAATGCCACGTGTGTACAGTAGTTTACATTTTCGTACTTTTTCATCACCCCTTGATCAACTGTTTATTTAAATTATCCGTTCAATGTTGCATCTGTGGAAATGTGGAAGTGACAACTCTCTGCTTCAAGCCCCTGTGTTAGCCCCGCCCACCTTAAATGTCTGACTAATCACACAATACTTCTCGGAGTTCCCCAAGAAGAAAGTTCTGCTTAGCTAAGGGGTCGAGAACAAGCTGCTTCAATCATGTCCGCGACAACAAAAATAAGTCATTTTGTTCTTGTGGCCCCGAGAACAAGAAGAAAGTTCTGGCTTCTCGCGGAGTTAGGTTGCAGCCTTTAGCCTGTGTTAGGGGGCGAAAAAGTGCAAAAATCTGTCTAAGTTTAGAAGGCCACTTTATTAAAACCCTTTGCAAATACATGATGCATCATTTCTTTTTTTCTTATTTTTCTCAATGGAAATTGAATAAATATGCAGAAAGAAATAGCACTCCGCTACATCAGAATGTAGACGGCACACTGCTGTGAAGTAAGCCTACGAATTTTAGAATGTCCGCTTATACAGAAAATAGAATTGAAAATAACAGTAAACACCAAGAGAAAGTCTTTGGTTGATATAGTACTGCAGCGCTCTGAACTACATGTTATCATAAGCTGGCAATGCAAACATGCTGAGGTTTAGCTGTTATACAGTATTTCCCATAAACACCATTTTAGTTTAACTAGCTGGTGTGCTAATACTACAGAGTAGCCCACAAAGCTTAGGAATGTCATGGGTTTAACAAGTTTTTTGTCATAAACCAAAGTGAGCCCACATGAAGAGTAAGGGGTCATCAGAGTCACTGAACTTTATCCTCTAGAGGCCGAATGTATTTCACAGCACTCCATCACTGAAATGATGCTGTCTTGACTGAAGTGGGGCACAGACCAGTCGCCTGACTTGCCTCAGAATGTCCAAAAATGGACAATTATTACATGACTGAGAATATGTTACACAGCTAAACAAATTGTGTCATAAACTGTGATTAAAGATGTTTTTATGATCAGATTCCTGCTTTTTTATTCTAACTTTGCATTGCAACCCTTTGAATAGTTTCCAGGTGTCATTGAGCACCGCTCTATGACACCATTATATGGAGTTAGTCATGTAAACAATATATTCAGGTTCATACCAGATGTAAGGAATTGTGGTCTTTACTGTTTATTTTCCTTTCCTTGCTTGGTTTTGGAGGATTTTTGCCTGTTTTCGTGTCACTGTGATTGAGCTTAGTGGGAGGGGCCGAGAGTAAAAAAGCAGTGATTCTCTCATTGTGGGAGAGAGATGTTTGGGGATGACACAGGAGGTTGCATCCAGCTCGTGCCAGTGTAATGGAATATGTTCTGCTGATGATCCTGACCGTGCTGCACTGATGGTGAATAAAGTCACAAGCATTTTAATCTTTGGCCTGCCCAGGAGTTCTTCAGTTGTCTGGGAAGGAACCCTTTGACACCAGGGCGCAGCGATAACACCCTGAAATGAGATACGTCTTATAGGTTTAACTTCCCTTGAACCTATGAACCCCTCAAAAATAATCTTACTTCGGGGTCTTTTTTCCCACTATATTGCATGATTAGCAGTGTGTTGTCTCTGAGTGTAATTCACTAAAGCTTGTTGTGTTTCAGCTGGTGTTCGAGGCTCTTCACAACCAGGAGCCGCGGGGTTACGTTGTTGGCTGGATCATTGCTATCAGTCTGCTGGTGGGAATTCTCATCTTTCTGCTGTTAGCTGTACTACTCTGGAAGGTAAACCAACACAACACCAACACAAATAGCTTTTTTTTTCTCAGCTTGCAATGTGCAAAAGCTTCAGTTGTAAATACAAGGCACAGACTGTATGCAAGCCAGGATCACTGTTGAACTTTGGTTAGATGTCAGCACAATATCCAGTTGAACAGAGACAGCTGGAGACAGGGTAAGGCTGTGGGGGTGAGGGCTAGCTTGGAGCCTTTGACAACCATGAAAAGGACAAATTACAGACTGGACAGTAATTCACACCATACCACTCACATGAAAGAAGAATCTAAAGGGGAAATAGCAATTACACTGATATCCAGAGGCCCTGTTAGCACAGAACTCCTTTTCTTTTTCAGTGCCTCATCTTCCATTGGGAATACCACAACTAAACCTTGGAATGTTGGTCCAGGGATAACCCCCCTCATTCCCCAGGTCCTCAAATCTTGCCAAAATAAACCCTACTTACAAGAGTGGCGCATGTCCTGTATTGCTCTTTTCAGGAAATGCCTGAGGAGAGCACAGGTCTAAATCAATAAACTTTGGTTGCCAAATGTAGATAAATGAATGGAGTCATAGTGAGAGAGGCAGTTTTTGTTTAGATACACAGCAAGAGTCTACTACTTTCTTTGCATCTTCATATTCTCCCTCATATTACACTTGATAAATCCTAGATGCAGCTCTGTGATATGCAAACTGGTACACTGTATTATATTCCTAAAGAAACAGCACATTTATACCAAAGAAATATTTGATTTGCTGCTATATATGCTCGCGGTTTTGCATGGTTTTATATATTATCTTCAAATTATGGATACTTGCGGATAAGATGACATGCCACGGTCTTCTGATTTCTTACTTCTCAGTAACCTTTTGTTTTCACCCTTACTCGCTGGGGGAGAAATCTCGACTTGCAGATATTTCACTTAATAATTTAATCCATCGTAGCAAATGTAAGAGTTATCTCATCTGAAGTTGTTTCAGTGTTGTTATAATGCAGCTGGAACAAGGGGCTGTTTCGGATAAGTTCTTGCTGGTGGTGCAGTTAAGCACACTGTCCACAGTCAGCCGTTTAATTTGTAAAATCAAATACAGGCAACCATCAAGACAAAGTCCATTTCTTCTTTTTTCAGTCATCATAAATGTGGCTGTTCTGTGACTGAATTTCAGAAGTTTTACATGTCATATAATGGATACATCTGTAATACAACAGGCCAAAAAATACAGGCATTTAAAGGGTGAGGTTCTACTACTATGTATGATTTAAGTAGAAATGTCGGACAACAGACTGTATAGATATTTAATGCGTAAAACCAGAATTTTTTTTCATAAAATTTCCTTTAAATGAATAACAGTGAAGCCAAAATGTGCTTTACAGTTTAAAAATAGGATGAAATACAAAGCAGTCTCTGGATATAGAGTGGCAACATTGTTTTGAAATTGTCACAGAGTTTACTGCTTGCAGACAATATATATTTCATATGTCATGTCTTGTCCTCTTTTCTAAAGGAATAGCGTCTTGACAACTCATGTCTGCACAGGAAACATGATACAAGTGCCTGAGGAAAATGGAAGGAGCACAAAGACTGGAAACTTGGTGCTACTGTATAAACTTTGGGGACAAAAATGAGCCTGATGCTCACCATGTAATCTGAAAGCAACTCTTTAATGTGACCTTTTTACAACACATTACTGTATGACTTGCTCGTCTGATCCATATAAAATGATAAGTGTAAAGGTAGTGCTTAACATTTTAGATGGAGGGATAAGTTACATCATTCACAGATAAACAGTGACAAACTATTTCTTTGAATAGGTACATATTTGTGATTGGCAATTAATCCATGATATAAACTAGCATGTAACAGTGAACTCTACATCAGTGGTTCCCAAACTTTCTGAGCCAAGATAACATGTCTGTGTTTATGACCCCCTGCAAAGACTGATTTCTTAATTGTGTGATATATCAACTTGGTCATCCTGCAGCCATCCTCTAAATGTAATCAGAATCAAAATCAGAATTGCTTTATTTTATCATTAAACCAGCGTCTCAGTACAACAAAATTGCTTTCAGTGCAACCTGTCCAAGGTCAGACAGACAACAGACATGAAACAAACATGAACATGAACGTACAGGAAACAGGAAGACTTGCAGCAGCAATCATTATGGCGCACCGATATATATATATGGGAAACTGTCAGAATCTTCTTAAGTTAGGAGGATAAAGTGTTTTTTGGTAGATTATGTTCACAGCGTCTGTATGCTGAAAAACAGCTTCTCTCACGAGATAATGCCAAATTTGGATTTTTAAAATTGCACCTGTAATAACTTTGTTTCTGGATACCCAAGGGTAAAGAAATATTAAGTGTAAGGCTTTAAAGATATCAGAAAAACCCTAAATAAGGAGGATAATGTGGGTTTTTTAGTGGATTCGGTTCATTACTGTATCAAAGCACCTACATGCCCCAAATCAGCTTCTCTCAATAAGATAATGCCAAAGTCAGATTTTTTTTTCTTATATGGCATGAGTAATAATTTAGTTTTTTAGAAAATGAATGCACAAATTTCCCAGAATAATCTCCCCATATTCACACATTCCTTTTAAGAGCCCCAATAAAAATCCCAAATTCATTTGATAAATGTAGGCCATAAGTTTGTTTGTTTGTTTTTTGTTTGTTTGTTTGTTTGTTTTTTTCTTCGATGACCTGGCAATCCCTTGAAATTATTATGAGATCCCCATGAGGGTCGGGACCCCCAGTTTGGGAAACACTGCTTGCTATAGATGTTCTAGATGAAGGGGTGGATAGACTAGTGGTAATGTCCTGGGCTTTGGCTCAGAGAACCTGGGTTTGTGCTCCAGCAAGGCACCCAGGTGAACGTGTGTTAAAAGCAGAGCCCTGAATTTCCCTATGGTATGATATTATGATCCCCTCTGGGATCATAAAAAAAGTAGATAAATAAATTTTAAATAAAAAACAGCCTGGATATTGACTTTGCTTGAAATGTCTTTAAAATTAAATATATAGTTGAGTGTTTTTGATTTGTAGTTAAAGGCAGCGTAGGGCGTCCTGGAAAAACAGCTCAAGCAAGCTACATTTTAAAAAATAGGCCTGCCCAAAACCACGTGTCCAGAGTTAAGGAATGTGTGCACCGATGGATTACGAGCAGGTTGGCGAACATAACCAATAACAGCCGAGTGGATACAGTAGCTTGTTAGCTTGCTAGTAAACAGCTGAAAACCACGTTTCTAAGTGATCATTTGCTCACCTCCAACTCCTTCTGCAGTGTAAAACATCCACACTGCAAACTTCAATACCTCCATGACTTGATCCTCATCCGTTTCTTTCTTTTTGGTGGAAAGAGCAAATAGCTGCACAGCTAACAGCAGCGAGCAGCCATGCTTGTGTACACTGTTAGCGCTGCGAATGCGGGGGGGACAAACAACAAATGGAAGTTCAATTTGATGGAAATATCATCATTCAGTTGTTTAGAACCGGCCGTTCAAGATGATTGGATGGGGGTTTTTTTCAGTCCTGTCGTTCCACAAGTGACAGAATTTTTTGTGTCAGAGCTTAAATTATTTGGCTGCAATCGGGGTGTGAAGGACATTTTAAGCAATAGAGTAAAAAATGCTCCTGAAAAACATCATCCACCCTACCTTTAATGAGTTGAAGTAGAGAATGCAATTGGGGTCTGACCTCAGATATACCCCTCTAACCCTCAAACTTTCATCTCTATCACTTGACAGATGGGATTCTTCCGCCGGCGCTACAGAGAGATCATCGAAGCTGAAAAGAACAGGAAGGACAGTGATGAAAGCTGGGACTGGATGGATAAGAACCACTGAGACATTTGATGGAGGTCCCAGAGGAGCCAGCAAGATTAGGGATTGGGTCAAGATGGATCCAATAGCACGGGGTGTTGCGGCCCGGCCGCCCCGGTGGCACCAGGTCCTTCAAGTCTTCCATATGTGGAAGAGAAGAGTATTCTCCATATTTTTTGGAGACTCAGTATCTTTTTTGTGGGTGGGGAGGGGGTGGTCTAGGAAACAGGCTTCTGAGGTGACAGTGTGGCTTGCCAGAGGACACTCGCTGTGGAAAACAGCAAATCTCAAAGGAGACAGTGGAGCAGAGTTTTTGATGGAGACCCACATCTGTAGGGGGATGTGGAGACGGCATGAGCACTGGTGGACAACAAAACCCTCAGGGCTGTGTTACATAGCAAATTTATTTTTATACCTTCACTTCAAGCCATATTGTATAAAACTGAGCTTTGAGAAGAGTTGGGGTTTTGAAGGCCATTATAAACATACTGCATCTACAGTTTGTTTTCATAAAAGCACTGATATTTGATAAGAATGAATGCCTTTGCTCCATAGCTTTGCATTTTGTGCCAAAGATATGTCCCATTTAGTATATGAGTGGAGTTGTATGTATATTCAGCTCATCCCAGTTATTGGGAGTGAAAGATTGTATCTTTTCTGTACTTTTCCGGCTCATGAAATATTGTTTTTACACATATGACTGTCCATCCCTGTCCAAATAATCAGCCAAAGCAAAGTCGGTGCATGAAAATGCGCTGTTCCCATCACCCACTAGTCTTGTGTCAGTAGAAAGGCCTCTATGAGATCAGTAAGACTTTGTTTAGCATGTGATAATCAACAGTACTGTAGATCTCTTTTCATACTTTATATGTCATGTTTCTCCAACATTCCATGTCTAAAACACAAAGATGGGTCATAAATTACTGTATACCAACAAAGCCACCATTGATGCTCTAGGCATTTTAACCATAAGTAGCATTCCATTTGTTCCGGTCGGGCTTTTAACTGGGTTGTTTGTAAGTGAAATTAATGAAATGAAAAATACTTTATTAATTCCAGATGGAAAATTTAGTTATAAAATGATGATATGAGTAAGCTCACATCTATGACAGATTTGAATATCACTCTTGGCTCTTTGCAGTGTTTCAGATTAATGCAATGCACATTCGAGCAAATTATCTGAAGCTGCTTTTGCAAGGACCTAAATGCTCAGGTAAGCAGCAGCTGGACCCTGCAGATGAACATTTCTGTTGTGAATGGCTTTTGATTTTAGATCTGATGAAGATATGTTTCCAAAACCTTTTCCTGACCTTACCTCCAGCAGACCACATTGTATTATTAGACATTGGGTTGTAAGCGTGAAACATGAGATCTCTATGGACAGATGAAAGTCAGCAAAGGGGGCCTACCTACAGTCATTTGGGGGGAGGGGGATGAGTAATGCCCTAAAAATAGGTGTAAATGTGCTGCATTCAATCACTACACATAAACAAGCTGTTTAGGACACATACTTAGCAAAAGCAGAGGAATGTCATTGTCCAAAAAAATAGTACAAGCATTCAAGTCCACAGCTGTCCAGCTTTCTTTCAACATTTTATCCTTTTAACTTTTTAATTTCTAATATTCACTCAAGAAGTTGGAATATGTCAGAATATGCACAATTATATAGATTTGATGAGTTCATCACAAAATTATATGGAAAGGATGATTACATCATAACCCAGAATACTTGATATGTCAGTTTTGGAGAATTTAGAAATATAGTAAGGATTAAATGTGCAATTCCAAAGAATAGAATATATGTTTTAAACTGCTTCTACTTCAGTTCTAAGTCACTTTATGGATCACTTTGGTTGCTTCACTCTTTCTTGTGCTGTACGAATCTTTTGACACCATTGCGTTCCACTGGCGTTACAGCGTATACTGTACACATCCACGTCTTCTTCCAGCATCAGATAAAGCGATGCAATACTACACGTATGCAAGAAACCGACACTTGACATTTTTAAAAGCTTAACTGTGATGATTCTGTTTTAATTCTTTGTTTGTTGTCACCGTTAATCACACCGTTACGTGGGGTTTTGTTCTGAGTATACTACTGCCACTGAGTATCATTTCCATTATAGTGTGCTGTATATTTGATGTTTAAAGTCATGTTTGAGTTGTATATTTATCTGTTGATAAATTTCAAAGTGAAATTTCTGTGCTGTGTGTTCTTGTTTTATTGGCACAGGAGGTTGGTTGATTTAGGGCTTGTTTTATGGCATGTTGGTGCTCTCTACTGGTAGGATTGCTGCAATTATACTGAGAAAATCTTAAAATGGGACAATACCGCTGGCTCTAGTGTATAGGTGGTATTAAGAAGAAGCATCAAAAACTTACATACCAGCACCACCAGGGAAAATGTATACGTTATTGATTTATGTGAAATCTTTTTTTTTTTTTTTAAGTAACAAATATTCTTGAGATCTTGTCGCTCACATTTAAAATTGTTTGTATAAAAACTTAGTATTGTTGGTTTTAAGCATTATTATTGTTCTATTTAACTAATTAAATCAAACAGTTGTGATTCCAGTAAATGCTATTTTATTGGAGCAAGACTGACTCAGGAAATTTGGAAGAACTTTAAAGAGTTCCAGTCCACTCCCAGTACAGGAGTCTCACTATAACATAGCCTGTATTTTCTTTCACAAATGCCAAAAATTGTTTTACTCAGCTACACATGGCAGTTAGATCATTTTGTTGCTCCAGCTTTCAAAAGCTATTTGGTGTAGGTTGAAAAAAGCAAAGGGAAAAACATTAGAAATATTTCTGTGTGCTGTAACCAATTACGTTATTCAAAGCAATTTCTTGGTCGCATAATACACTTTGCACAAGGCTGAAGCCTGTTCCTTCACCTATTCATTTCATTTTAACAAAGAATTAAAAAACCTAGCCATCCGTAGTACAATCAATTTTTTCAATACTTTTTAAAAGTACCATAATAATCCACCAAAATAGCTATCAAAGTACAGTAGATACAATCCACTTAATCCAAATTTACCTTTTAAGTCACTACAGGTGACTAAAGAAAATCAAACCACATTTTAATGTTATTTTTTTTACTTCTTAATCATCCTCAAAAAAAAAAAAACAACGAATGAGATATTCTGCACTTCAAGCAATAGTACCAATGAACTTTATCCAAAATCAGTTTACAATATTTTAGGAAAAATACTGTTTCTTTCAGGCTGTGTCTTCCAGGTTTGTAGATGCTTCAGTGCTGGACATCTTATCCACACAGTGCAACACTGTCAGCACACAGGATGTCCTTCCAGTGCAATGATTTCCGCTTAGAACTTGTAAAGAGCATCTGCAACCCTTTAATGACCCGATTGTATTTGAGATAACACACCAACCATGTTACAATAAACTAGTTCTATATTGCATTTTATCATCAGATACTAAGTTTGTCTATCCATCCATCTAGCTATCTGTTACTACAGTATATTTGTGTTAGAAAAAGTTTGTAACATGAACCAGTGTCCCATACTTTGGTATTCTTGGTCTGACTTACTTTCTCATGTTCATTCCTGATATGAAATGCAGTTGTATAATATTGGAGAGCTGTTCCATATAAACTTGAGTAATGTCCCATTTTACCCGTTTTGATGTGGGATAGTATTCAGGATGTTATAAACAGTTTTATTATGATCCTTTAGCAGAGACAACATGTTATGAATTGCCTGTAAAAACTGGCTTTGTATGCTGTACGCTCTCCAACCTGCTGATTCGCCCTGAACAGGAGCCATAAGGGGAGAATGTTCTTTTTAAAAAACAACGTTCAAAATGAAAATTGTTTCCTCCTGAAGATAAAAAGGCTGAGCATAATTATCACAGCAACCCATAGTTTATTGAGCTTGCTGGGGCAGCAAAGCTGCAAGTCAATATACACATTATCACACAGTTAATCCATCTATACACGCCTACAGGGGGATGCTGAAGTTGATCAGATGACAGCAGTTGCTATGAAACACTAGCAACTTTGTAAACCAGAATAAATTATTAATACTGCTGCCACACTGACTAAAGGAGGGAGCTGACAATACATGAGGCAGCTGGCTTTATTTTGACCGATAACAGCTTTGAAGACTATGTCCTCATTACTGGATCTTGGGTTTATCAGAACTGCAGCTGTGGAAAGGACAGTTGCACCAATTGCAAGTCATTTATGTCACTTGGTGCTGCTGTGTGACAATGCAGAGGAAGCGGAGCAATTCAGCCAGCTGGAGACAGCAGCTCAGGCTGTGGCTAAAGCTACTGAGAACATGGCAGCAGTGGCCTCCAGGTATGTTCCATCTAAATATTCAAAAGGACCTCGGAAATCACTTTCCAACATATAGATGCACTTTATTTTCACATACAGTAATACTGACATTTGTATATGAACCCCCAACTCTTCTTCTAGGCAACTTAGTGAGACAGAGGATGAAGTTTTGCACATGGAAATGTCGTCCCTGCTGGAGTCATTCAGTGTGTCTGGACAGCATGTGCTGCTGGCAGCTCAGAAACTCAGCATCCAGCCCAGTTTGACTGAGCACAGAGAGGAGCTGATCACTGCTACACAAAGCGTCTTTCTGGGAGTAGTCAAAGTAAATATGGTTTTGACTCTTGATGTCTGCAAATTTAATAGTGTAGCCTAAACTCTGAAATATTAACTTTTTCAAACAGAAGTTGGGAGAAAGGAATGCTAGTTGATTAAAAGAACTGACAGTTTCCAGGGGATTAATTTGAATGGTTTCATCTGCTTTTTATTTTCTCAGAGGTTTTCCTGAAATAGAAAGAAAATTCCACACACACACACAAAAACAACCACACAAGAAAATTTTAGCTGCACTGGGAAAGTATATTCTATCCATGATCTTAACTTCCACTATTGTTGTAATTTAAAGCTGATCCTTTGTCATCTGCAAAGTAGAATTATTAACTTATGAAGCGACGCCACCGAGTTCCGTGAATGTCTAACTTAAAGCGTATCAATATCTTTCCAACATTTTTTCACATGCTCAAATATTTGTTGAAACATTACAGTCAGGACTAAAAGTGAACTGTCTACTCGCAGATTCTGTTGGTGGACGACGATGCTACTGTAAGGAGAATCGTAGCTGTTGCTGATGGAGTTTTGGAGTGCCTGTCTGAGCTTGGTTCCTCCCCAGACATCAAGTCCCTGCTAAAATCCTTCCAAGTGTTTTCTGAAGACCTGCTTCACCTCAATAGACTCACAGTGGAAAGGGCAAATTCTCTACAGGATCCCAGACAAACAAATCAGCTTTTTGACTCCTTGGAGACTCTGAGGAGGTGCATCTCCATGCTCCACACAGCCATGTGCACCACCATCAAACACCCCACAAGTGACCAGGCTCAAGCAGCCAAGACGTACATTCTAGACAAGGTGCAGAGCACCATCAAGGACATTATTTTTACTCTCACGAGTGACAGCAACAAAAGTCCAGTAGGACCCTGTGGGTATTACACTAGGAGGCATAACAGTCTGTTGCAGCTCCTCACTGTTTCCTCCAGCTCCTCAATTCAAAACAGTGGCTTTGATAGCATGGTAAGAGATGTTGTGCTCCACTGCATGGTAGTTGCAAACTCATCTCGAAGAGAGTCTCAGCAAAGAGTGGTGACCCACTGTCGTCTCATTCTGCAACTCTGGTCTGACATGAAACTAATTCTAAAGTCCTCAGATGATTCTGAGAAGAGCCTTGAGACAAAATCCGCTTTGCTGGTCCAACAAATACAGATGCTTGACCAAGCCTTGTTAGCAACAGTTCTTTATCAAGTCTTGGACACATTTCTTGAAGCATCTTTAACATTTGCTGAACTTTTACACATGACAAGACAGATCTTGGCAGGAGATTCTGTAGCAAATATGGATCTGACTTATATTCAACCAGTAGTTGAGGATTTCATATCCTCCACTGACAGGATAATCCAAGTGGCAAGTTTCGTCTCAGCTGTTGCTGTGGATCCCAAGAGCTTGGAGAATGTGGAGAACTCTCGAGTGTGCCTTACAAGGCTGAGAGCTCGAATTGCACCTCTTTCCTTGGAACTGGCAGATAATTCAGTGCAAACTATTCAAAGGCTTTATGATGCGTGTGAGAAATGGGAAGAGGAGACTAGTCAGCTTCAGGATGCCCTCAGTGATGTAATGGATGTAAGGGAGTTCACTAGTATTGCTGCTCATGAAATGGTTAATAACCGTCATGGATGTGACTCGGCATACAGAGAACAGAACTACAAACTGTTTGATGAACATGCAAAACACCTGATTTGCCACATGAAGCTGGTGGTTCACTCTGTAAGGAGGCATTTGGACAAAAGTGACAACCCAATCTACAGGAATGGCCTGCTGGTCCTGCTCAAACAGGTTCAGTCATCTCAAACCAGAGTGGTTGAGTCAGTCAGAGACATGCTGATGGGTTCCAGCCTAAATGTGCAGAAATATTCCGCATTTTCAGACAATGTTTCCACCGTCATTCAGCATTTTAAGGTGCTCAGAGAGGGCCTGGACGGCCACCAGCACCCACATCTACTTAGCCCACTGCGAGAGGGGGCACGGAGGCCTGAAATTTTACAGCCATCACTTCCAGTCAAAGACACCTGTGAGATGAACATGGATCATGTGCAAAGAGCCGCTGATTCTCCTGTTTTTGAGGTCACGGAGAGGGATTCTGAAACCAAACATGAGGAGGAGCCCTCAGATGTGGGAACCATAGAGGCAGAAGAGACTCATAAATATGACAACAATGATTTAAAGATGCCAGCTGTCCCAGATGAGCCTGAACTGATCCACAAGCCTCTTGATTTCGACCTTTTACCCCTCTTGTATGAAGTTGTGACTGTGACTAAAGGAAAAGATGTGTCAGTGCTAAACCAGGCCTGCACTCGAGTCCTTGAGCTGTCTAACTGCTACGCCCAGGCTGCAAAGGAAGCCTTAGCCATTGTTGATACGGTTGATTGTCAGACACTGGAAAGTTTCAGGGCAGAGCTGGTGTCACTGACTCCACTGCTCGTCCAAACAGCACAAGAGACGGCGATGAGCTCAGCGGTGAGCACCGAGAGCATCTTCAAACACAGCACACAGTTTTCTGACCTTATCAACAATATCCGGAGGGTTCTTCTGCCAGTAGCTGGAATGTGGTATCATGCTGTTTATACAGAGCTGCAAGGAGATCTGCCAACTATGGCAACCAGTGTCAAACAAAAACTAAATGAAGTGATGACATTATGTGCTGATGTAGTCCAGCTCTTGACATCTTCTGATGTAAACTTACAAACTGATGGCAAAGAAACATTGAGTGTTTTACACAGCAAGCTGAGCAAAGCCCAGAACAACACAAGATATCTGGTGGACTTTTCAAGCACATTGGAAAGACAAACAGATCAGCTGGAGGGGCTTTCTATCCTCTGGGGTCTCTCTATTCAGATTTTATTAAATTCTCTGGATAAGATCTCAGCAACAGCAACATCAACAAACCATCTGAACCCTCAGAAACAGCTATTGGTGTTGTCTGAGAACTCGCTTCGGCTCCAAGAGGCTGCAAGGCTCACCAGCCTGAACTGCAAAAGTGTGTACAGATCAAAACAGCTGTCAAGCTACCAGGATGAGCTAAAAACGTTAACTGAAACATATCTCAAAGCTGCTGAGGAACTCGACACAATGCCGAGCGTGATGCAACTTGCAAAATCAGAGTTTCTCCAGAGACATCTTTTGATTAAAATTAGAGAGCTTTCAGGTCGGTTAAGCAAAGAGAATAAGGATTACGACACTTCCTTTCAAAATATTGTCAGGACTGCTTATTTTGCTGCTGAACACTTCAGAGACACTGACTCAGAAGATATTGAGCAAAAATTTGAAAATGCAGCACAAGCACTTGTTGAAAATGTCAAATCTGCAACCAAAAGAGTGGAGGAATGCTTAAACTATATTCGCGACCCTCGTGCTCGCTCTAACCTGAGGTCTATCAATGACCACCTTTCATTTCAGATCTCAGATATAATCTGCAGGGCGAGGCTTTCAGTAGAGACTCACTATATTTGTGACACACTCAGTTTGGATGTTCACATCCAGTGCTGGTCAGCAAAAGCTCACTATGTGGTGGAGGAGATCAGAAAACAAGATGGGATCCACCAGGAGGCTAAAGAGCTCATCAAGGCTGGTCTACAGGGCAAAACACCTGAAGACGTTGACAAATTATTGGGCACGACACCATCTAGAGTTAGAGAAGTGGAATTTCCTGACACAAAGTTATCCGTGCAGAGAGGCAACACAGAAACTAAAGATGCTGCAGCGGCTAGTGTGAGCACAGCAGCTGAGGCTAAACATGAACCCGGAGTTTTGAAAAAAGATGTAGGTATCTCGTCTTTTCCAAGATTTGGTTGTTTGTGTTTCTTTATGTCACAATAAATCATGTTTGAACTTTTTTCTTCAGGATGGTGCTACAGCTGGTGTGTACAAACCCCCTTCACTGACCTACACTTCCCTTTTTCTACAACAAAAAAGCAATAGCTGGGATCCCAAAGATAACAGAATTGTCCAGGTGACCAGAAAGATGGCTGACATCATATGCCACATGACACAGTACTTAAAGAAGAAAGGCCCATTACTGGTAAAAACCAGCAGAGGTCACTTTTTTACTTTTTTGCTTTTCATTTCAAGCCACATATATCATATATCCACATTTTTTCTGTCTTTTCCAGAACAAAGAGGCATTTGTCACTGCAGCCAAAGATGTTATTTCAAACTGTGAGTCAGTCACTCATTTCATCAGAGTTATTGCCAACCACAGTCTGGATAAACAGTGTACAGTTGAACTCTCCCTCATCATTGAGCAAATACTCACCATCACCAATCAGCTCAGCATCATATCCAGGTCAGAGGGGAACTTTAAACATGAACTGAAAACTGAATGCGAATGAAAAGATTGATTCTGAGACTCTTTTTTTTTCCCCCTTTGTTGTATAGTGTCAATGCTGTAACGCCTGGATGCAAATCATCTGATGAGATCCTGGTGAAAAATGCACAAAATCTTCTCCAGACTATCCTGCGTGGAGTTCATGCTGCAGAAACAGCCTGCATTACAGTAAATAGAAAACCACAAGCAATGCTGCAATTATCTGAAGTTTTTTTTTTATTATTATTATTTAAACATAAATTCATTAAGTTCTTTGGAAGAATCTACGTAAACAAATTATCCAAAAGTATTCTGACATACTTGGTTGTTCAGTTACAGAAGGATATGATCCATTAGTTAATCTGTATGTGCAAAATATGTGAACTTCTCTTGCTGTATTTGGTGCAACATCAATGGAAAATTCATGTGACTGTTCAGTTTTGCACGTCACCCTAGAGGAACTTTAACCCATTTTTCTCTACCAAGCGGTTTCAGACTTGGTACTAGGTGGGTCTTTTACTTATCTGCTCACTTCTGGTTCTCCAGTTTTTCTGCTGGATTAGGATCAGGACCTTACATTTCTGTTTCCAAATTAGAACTGTAAAAAGGTTTTAACAGTATGGAGTGTGTACATGATTAACTTTTTCTCGTGAGACTCAGTTGTCCTGACATTTTTGTCAACAACTGTCAATATTTATTTTGCTCAATGATGGGAAACAACTGTCCTGATACTGCACAACAGATCCACTATGATACTATCAGATGATACCATCTTTCACAAACTGCAGAGCAGCTGTGCTGTTATCGGAGAACAACAACATTCTTTTTGCTTACTTCAGTGTTCTCTCAATGACAGGCTCATGAACATTAACACAGATGATAAACATACTGTGGTTTGGAGTCATTTATTCTTCAACCACATCTGAGAAGTTCTCAATTCCCTCCATATCTGCAGAATGGTGACACTGAGTTCAAACTATCTATAGATGATTTTATAATATTTTTAGGGATGCACAATATAATCGGCCCCCTATCGGTATCGGCCTACAGTATATCGGCCTTAAAACTGAGTATCGGCCACCCCACCGATATTTAACCGATCAGCCTGCTGTTTCTAAAGTCTAAAAAAAAAAAAAAAAACTTATTTTTCTTCTTCAAAAACTTCTTTTTTACACTTTAAAACTTCTAAAGACTAGGGGTAGGAAAAAATATCGATGCACTGAAATATGGTAATATTTTCATATGCTGATATATTGACATTTAAAAATGCAGTATCGATCTATTTTATGAATAGAATCTTGAAAAATGTCATTGTTACTGAATCTCAGGAGAATTCACAAAAATTTTGCGATATTTTCATAAGCTGATACTGTATATAAAAATTTAAAAACGTGGTATCTATTTATTTTACAAACAAAATCTCGCAATATTTCATCATTCTGTTACGAAATCTCGTGGGGATTCACAAAATATCGTGAGATTTTTTAACAGAATGATGAAATCTCGAGATTTTGTAAGTAAAATGATTGATGTCGCGTTTTTAGATATTGATTTCATATTGGCATACAGTATGAAAATATCACGATGTTTCAGTGTATCGATATTTTTTCCCACCCCTACTTTTTATAGTGTC